>JASCZW010000117.1:0-294076 GCA_034211315.2 Aedes japonicus
GACACGTTTTCCAAATAAGCGCTAATTGCTCATTTCAAGGGAATCCAAACATTTCGACGAGAGGACTTGGCTAAAAAACATCATATTTCGCAAAGTTTCACCTTTAGGGTCAAAGAACGATCCAGATTGAAAAACGAACAAGGTACAGGGCTTTCTAATCGAATGCCAGCATGATGTTACTCAAGCGTGTGCACGTAAACTTTAAAAGAAGTATTTACCGATGCTGCGTAATTGATTATGAGCCCTAAATCGAAGCGGATTTTAAGCAGTTGCCGGCACAGGAGTGTTCCACAGGTAAGGGCAAGTATGCTGAGGATTGCCACTTTAAACGGAAGAAGCTGTCAAAATTCACTTCGAATAACCTGATTTGGCAGGCCGTAGGCACATGTAGAAAAAAAAACAGTGAACCAATGATGCCTTTGGTGAGATTCACAAAACTGATTGTCTCTAAGAACGGATTTTGCCGTCTTTGAGACAAAACTACTACAAACAATTTTTTTGCCCAATTTGGCTCCATGCTCCGTACTCCAAAACCGTGCTGAAGGTGCTATGTGCTTAATGTATATGAATTTTGGGCTGAAAAACATGAACGTAACGTACTTCTAAATCGATTAGACCATGATGAAGCGCAAACATCAAAAGACCAAAGGAAAGGTGAGAAGCACAAAGAAAATGATTACGGAGCTTAGAACCAAATGTACCTGGATAACTGGCATTGGTATTTAGGAGCTCAGATTAAGAGTCGTCATTGCAAATACCTGACGATAATACCATAAAACTGTTCTTATCAACTGATGTATGCAAATACCAAACTGAGATATATACTAAACTACTGTAAGATATTGGTTACCTCTCAGGTAACTTCCTAGGTATGCCGAAATAACAAGTTTTGGTATTCGAGAGATATTCCCAACATCACATCGGTGTTGAATGTAGAGCTTATTCACAAATATTGAGCTATTCAGCTATGCTGAAGAAACTGCTGAATAGATTCTGCCAAGTAACTTGATAAATCTGATTCGGCATCGTATTTTTGGATTTAGCTACAATACTCTTAGGTATTTTGTGTTGGTATTTTACCTCTTAATCTAAGCTCTTTAATACCGAGACTGATTATCAAGATCAAATTAGGTATTCATATGTTGTTGTCTCCTGCACGGTGGTCGAGAAAAAACGAACCTGAAACGATTGCACAGGCTCTAACGAAGTCGTCATTCGCATATACCTTGCATGTTACTCAAAATCACCCTAACATTTAATACGATGTATGTAAGCTGAAATTCATTACAGTTACTCGAATTCTGGTTTCATTTCGATAATTCAGTTGCCTGATTTGATTTCAAATCACTCTTAATGTGTTGGCAATACATTACATAACATGAATGTCAATGTTAGCACACACATTGTCATTTGACGATGCATGATTTCATTAATTTCTGTCAAACAGCTAGGTGACTTACTTGAAATTGCTTCTGTTGCATTGGCGCTGGAGCTGTAAACTCAAAGAGAATCGCCTTTAGACTACTTAAATATCAACAATTTGACTTATGCATCTCCAACTAAAGCGTTCTAAATGCACTATCCACAGTTATTAATTAAGAGCTCTCGATGCCATGTACCATTTTTAGTCACTAAGATAAGAATACGTGACAAATAAATCATGAATACCACTATCTCCATGAAAGTCGAGAAATTTGCCTGCTAATCCGAATTTGACATTGTGCTAGATAAGAACCGATGAATCGAAACAGCCATACTCCAGCATGGTGTTGCTTTGTAGCTACGCTTTTACTGAAGCTGAGCTAATGGAGAGCTGTCAATTTAGGCATCACGATGTTTCAATTGTCAGGTACAATACTAAGTTTGAACGTTGCAGCGCACGACTTTCTTTCGAACAGTGAAAGTGTATGGACCTCATTCGTACATTCATAAAGTACGCTAGTTTCGTAGCTTTGAGATTTAATAAACTTACCAAATATATGATTTGGAGTTTCAAACCTATATCACTGATATATTTAATGAATCTTTTCGTTGTACCGGAAATGGGCGCTCACACCGAACTAGTGATTCCCAGCAATATTCTTATCAAAACCTAACTCTGATAAAATAATAACTTCCAACGCCTAAACACACATCATACACACCCAAACACACACTCCCCCAAATGTAAATCCTATTCTCAAAACTCAAACTCCCCCCATTCCTTTTCGTCCTCGAAATTACTACACCATCATAACCGCCGAGGCGAGTCAAAGTGTGCAACTTTTTTTTTCTGTTTTGCTTGTTTATTGTTTGCTTTGGAATATGATGTTTTCCCTAATCTCAATGCATCGCACTCAAATATTCATTTATCTCTCTGGCGTTCTTTGCATACACTCATATTGCACATGTGGGAATCTCCTTTTCGGTTCCCTTCGCTCATTTCGTTCCATCGCATCGCAGCACCGAGCATGGCAAATCCTCCACCGCACAGAAGCCCTGGGAACACACATCCTGGAACACGCCGCATGCAGCTGCATGGTAGAGAAAGCATATCTACATGATGTCCGAGAACCCATCTAGCGAACGTCGCAGGACAACCCGAACCGGACACAAATACGATTAATTTTTGTCGTTTATTTGCAATTCTTTCAGTGTTGGTCCGTTTTCTGCATCTTTTTTGTTTTGTTTTGTTTGGATTGTATGTTTGTACTGGAGTGCTCTCTTGTTTTATGACTTTTCGTATTTGAATGTTCCATCCGACGTCAACGGTGTCAATGGCCGTTCATTCGACTCTCTTCCGACGACGCTGCCAATACTTCGAGTTTGGAAATCACTCGAATCAAAATCCAGCCATGAGCTGATGCACTGTTCGTTGTCTGGTAGGGATTCGTCTGCCTGGTTCAGCCAATAAATTGTGGGGGTAGGAAAGAGATTTGTTTATTTGCATATCATTCCCCCACTTCCGGATTCCTCGCCCGTCAAGCTTGCCACGTGGTGCGACGCGAGACTTTCACAAGCCAATTTGGCACAGTGCCCAAATATTTGCTATTAGATTCGTATTTACAGTTTTCCAGGGTGAATGGTGTCAGAAGGACGAGTCCAGGAGGAATGAAGATGTACGACCTAGTTGAAAAAGATGAAATTATTTCCGAAACTTAGGTTGCTGGAAAACAAGAGGGTAGTGAAGAGAGAGGTCGCTTCTATCATCAATTTTCAATTTTAAGCCCGTTATCATCCCTTACAGTTAAAGTAGCTTGTGTATTGGAGTGTAGCCTGCATTTACACAAAAACACATTTTGCAGAAATAACAGGGGGGAAGGGGAGGGGGTATCATTTGCTGAATGCATTGTTAATCATTTCCTTTACCCAGTTCCAGCTGCTCCTGAACTCGACCTCCAAGTTGAGTCATCATTACTCGGTTTTCTCGACTGGGGATTTCTACATTATTCAGTCTGAACAGTCTGAAGGAGCTGCTGGTTGCATTAGATATGCACACATCAACGAATGTGCGCTTCTGCCATATTGCATTTCGAATGAATGCTCTGCTGCACTATTTATCACTGCCAATGGCCTCCCGCCAGCACCTTCGCCTACGACTCAAATACTGTTTGCTTATCAGTTTTGTGTCACTGATAAGCTCCATTCATCATATTTCTTGTGGGCTTGGATGGAAGTATTAAAGACAAAAGTTGTTTGTGCTGTTGTTGATTGCTTTTGCTCACTTAAAGGGAAGGTGTTCTAGGACACGTAACAGCCAAAATGGCCTGAATTCACTTTATTGTTGTTACGCATTCTTACCACATTATCATTGGAAAAAATGTTCTGATGTTAGTGCCATTTGAAAGCAAGAATAGCGTGGCTCCATAACAGTACAAAACTACAAAGGACAGCCTAATGGGGTTGTACACAAACGTGAAGTACGACTACGGAGCAATGTGTAATGAATGTAACTATTTTTAAAGAGTCTGTAAAAATGTTGGGCTTTGCCAGCGTTCTTCGACATTTCTGCAAACTTGCTGGTGAGCTGCTTGGTTTTGAGCTTTAAGGAGCCGTCGCGCCACGTCAGATGTAGAATGATGACAATGTGAGTTGAGTATCGCTCTTCTCGTTTTACACAGTCCACTCGTTTTGTACAGTCCACAAAAAACGTTAAGTTTTATTTATAAATTTCTTGAGCCATGTCTTCCACTGAAAAAAAAGCTCTAATAAGGTTATTTTTTTTCTTTCACAGTTAGCTTATTGCTTGCTCTCAACAGAGTTTTCAACGCACTTCCACAGCTATAACGGGGTACACGGCCAGTCAATTCACCTCAGCTTTGAGTCGTTTTTGACTCACTTTCGTCAGAAGTGGAGTCGCTCAAATTTGAGTAAATGTTATTGGCATTGACAATAAAAACAAATCAAAAACATCCAATCAAATCAGATGGATGTTTTTGATTTGTAGAGTTGTCAATGCCAGTAAAATTACTCAAATTTGAGTGACTTCTGACGAAAGTTAGTCAAAAACGACTCCAAATTGAGTTGAAACGGCTGGCCGTGTATATACTAGAAAATGAGATTAATTTTAACTCTCTCATACCAAACCACAAACCGCACAGAGAAAAGAGAGATTATGTAAATCAAGGCTCTCTGTCTCTCTACCATAATCGCATGTTTTGTTTTGTTCCAACTTGTTCAGTTGGGTTCAAAATGCTGTCGAAGCAAGAAGTATTACGCGAGCGGATTGTAAAGTTCTATCAAACGAACCTTTTTGAAACCGAAGAATGTTACAGATTTAACCATCTATCGTATGCTCGTAGCTCGTAAGAGTGGTAGTGGAAGGACAAAAAAGGACTTAGATTGCTCCATAGTACTTTTAACAACAAGGATTCGATTAGTTAATCTGATACAGAAAAAAGTTCAAGACTACGAAACCATACTGTTCGAGCACGAACTTTTGCCGGTCACCTAAGGGCTTTCTTCGCTGCTGTTAGGCAGTTAACAAAAAGTGCACTTGGAATGATGCAGTAAATTGACCGATGCACTAGGACACCTTTCGCCCTACTCTTCAACGCTCCACCGCTGGCAAACACTAAGTCCTTTTTGTTAAAGGCTACTTGGCTTAATAAAACGAAAATAGCTCACTACTGAAGGTAAATTGATGATCTCGATCGATGTGCATCGATTCGGTAATGCAGGAATAGGGTGTTGTGTGGCGGCTGCAGGGAGTTGTTCACGTTGTATCTCCAACACTTACATCTGCCAGGCGTTGAAGAAGATATTAATAGTCTGCCACAAGAAATCCAGAGTACCTGAATACACAGAGCAACAGATATCAATCGTTAAATCTCAATGCCGCTGGGTGATCCAAAATACACCGGAAAATGTTTCGTTTTGGATGATGAAAGCTACTTCCTTCTCTTAAAAACCCACATCCCAGGAAACGATCGATATTTCTACTGATAACATTTCTACTGCAACTCCGATCGTGAAATATGAGTTGAATCATCGCAGAATGTTATGCTTAATATTGGCATATCTGAGAGAGGGATTTCCAAACCATGGTTCACACACAGTGGTTTGGCTATTTATCAAAAAGTGTACCAAAATCAATGTTTGAAGAAAATATTGATCCCATTTCATTAAAATATGTGATGCAGGTGGATATCACGTGTTTTGGCCAGATAAAGCGTCGTCACATTACGCAAAAAAACACCAGCCTTCTTGGAAAGTCAAAACATCCTGCATGTACCAAAAAAATCGCAATCCATCAAATATGCCCCAGTGTCACCCGGTTGACGATTTCATTGGATATTTGAGTTCGCTGGTGAACAAAAATAACTGGAGAGCCGAAGACTGTGAACAACTGATTAATAGAATCGAAAGATGCATTTGCCAAAACGATAAAGTAGCTGTACATCGCTCCTGTTCAAATTTCTTTCGCATTTTTGTGTCTTTAGAATGCCGCATAAGAAATTAAAAGTAAAACAAAAAAAAGCACCGTGAAGGGGGAACAAGAGAAAATAACTTAGGAATACCTATTTTGATCTTGATAACTGGCCTTGGTATTGAAGAGCGCAGCATGAGAAGTAAAATAGCTAGGAATTGCAAGTAAAATATCACTCGAATAACAATACTTGTTATTTAGGATACCTTGGAATACCCGAAAGGTACTGTTTTGGTACTGTCTTACCTCAATTTGGCGATCGCATGACATTGTGGGAACATGTTTATGGTATTATCCTCAGGTATTTTACTTCTTATGCAACGATCTTAAAAACCAAGGCCAGATATTTGTTACAGCTCGGGTTGCAAGTGAAACTTTGTTGAGTCTCTGAGCATTAATTATCGCAAGAATATATAAATTTTAGAAGAATAGATTTGGTCAATTGGCAATCACTTTTTATCGTCCCAAGTAACACACAAAAATACCTTTTCAGAACGATCTATATTTTTTGTTGATAAAACATGTCACATTCGGAAAACATGTCACGTTTGGAGCGGCTTGGACCTCTTGTATTTCATATGGCACTCTGACTAAAGATTAAGCTGAAAATATGTTTTCACTGCTGCAAGTAATTTATACTCCTTTATTGTTCATAAAAACTTTCTTCCTTGCATTTACAAAACATGAACAGGGCATGATTTTATTGATAGTTTAAAATACTGTTCATATTACATTACACAAACCATGTTTTGCAAAAGGTGTTACCTTTTATCATAACGATGAATTTGTTGAACAAGATTGTGGTTAAATAACTGACTTTTATACAATTGGAGTTGGCATAGCAAAGAAGCTACAAACTTTTCACGCCATAGGCTAGTGTTCAAATGCCTTGCTTGGCGAGGAAATATTTTTTATGAGGATATTTCTTTCCATTTTATGTTTTATTAGGCTTCACTTTTTGCGCTTTTTAGGTCATTTTGAAGTATTAAACACTGATATTGATTGACCTGTATTTGTCATTAGACAGTACTTTCAACTTGTTTATTACAAACTTTGTTGCTTAAGGTGTGCTATGTATCGAGGTTATTAATAAACAAACCTTATTCTCGAATTCAATCTGCGTTTACATCTGTTGAATTGACAATTCTAAAACAAGCATTCAATGTTTCTGCGTTTGTGCAATTGTTATATGTTTGAAATAACTTGTTTATAACCTACCCTAGTAGCACACTATTTCCATTCGGTTGGGTTATCATTAATGTGGCTTGTTTAAGACAAGTTGCTGCAACTAATTATGACTGAATTCTGCTGCTTGTATATTTGTTATTGGCATGCTATAAAATACCTGAGCAGCACAAACCAATCAAAAATAGTTGAAGTATTATTGTGACTTAGTCGAGTCACTAAGCAGTCTCCTCAACCGATGTGTAACAAGTGTACTACTTAGGTACGTGGATAAGCCATCATCATATAAAAGCATGTTATTCAAAGCATTTTCAGAACGTATTTTAGGCAAAATAAAAATATTGTTTGAAACTGTTTGTGTTACCCAACTGTTTGTGTTTCAAAAACATCGGTTTATTGGACTGTTTTGGCCAAATACGAGGGACAAAATGAGTTATGTTTGTTATGAAAACACATTGGACCATGGCAAAAAAATGAATTTGTGAACCTTGCATAACAAGTTGTGTTACTGGGGATTTATTAGGATCCTGGTGGTCTCCCTAACTTAACGAAGCAGCTTCAAGCTGAAAATTCCGTAAATATGAAGGAAAAAAAATGTTTGTTTACTGTACTTATGTTTATTGGATTCAGAACAATACAAACAACAGACGCTATCCCATATACTCGTTATTCTAATTGGCCATCATTATTTATCACAAGCAACGAATGTACTCATCTGTTCCACTATCATTCCGACCTTTACATTCACTGTGTTCTGCCAAAACTGATAGAGGAAATATTAACATAGTTGGCAGCAATACCTTAAAAAACATACAAAATCATACACCTGACTATCATTGGGTCCTCCCTTAGCTCAGTCGGTAACGGCGCATAACTGCGCATAACATAACAATTAGAACACCAAGTTGAGATCAAGCAATAAGCAAATTGTGAAAGCAATAAGCTTGAAATGCTAAGCAAGAAGAACAAGACTATCATTTGAATACTCTGTTATGGCCAGTTCAGCTGATACTACTCAGAGAACCAACAGATTAAACTTGGGACTAACATACATCCTCAATGCATAATTACTGGTGATCTCAAACAATGGCAATACCGGTGCCGGCTCCGCCAAAATGCAGGTCAAATAAGAAAAGGGAAGTAAAATGATGACGTAATACAGGTAAACCTCTATAGTACGTACATCATCTTGCTGACTTCAAATCGCAATTGCACAAAAACTTCAGATTGATCCGAAATCGGATACAACCAAAAGAAAGAGCAGAAAGTTGCTCTTTCTTTTGGGTATATTAGATTTCAGATAGAACCAGTAGTTTTTATGTAATTGCGATTTGAAGTGAGAAAGTTGATGTACGTACTATCGAAGTATACCTGTACTCGATTTTTTTGAAACCAAAAACACCTCTGCACTTCCACGAAGAATCAATGGGATGTTGAATAACAGAATTGGGTTGCAGCTTGATGCGTTTTGGTAAACAATAAGCGTTTTCAATAGTGACTTTTTCAATATTTATTAGTACCGATTTCCGATTTGAACCGAATTATCCAACAGTAAAGAAGCTATTGGAGCCACTCACAAAGTGTGAAGGTGGTTTGCTCGTTCTAAGATATAGTGCACGGCGAGCATGGCAAACAAGTAATACGGATTACCTCAGTAACGACGAACCACCCATCTCACTGGGAAACCAAATGTTTATTCTGTGGTCACTCGATCGCTCGCGCACTGAACAATAGCGAACCGAAACAATAGGTAACACGCTATGCCCAATAACAAAATATTGGGCATCAACAAAACCACTCACAACCGATGGTTGTCACAGGTTTTTTGTTTTTCGTAAACCTTAAATTTGTTATACTACATTCTGCAAACTATTTTGCTTATGGAACTGATATCTGCAAGAAGCAAGTTGAACGTCCTCAAAAGCAATTTACACCATAAATTACGATTAAAGTATTTGCTGATGATGATGATGATGATGATGATGATGATGATGATGATGATGATGATGATGATGATGATGATGATGATGATGATGATGATGATGATGATGGAATACTACCATCTATTGTAGCAAAGTAATTTTCCATAGCACTGGAATAATCTGAATAACGATGTGATCAGGATTCTATTGCTGTTCTTCTGAAGCTTGATCTTCACAGTTTCTGTATGAAGGGCTAAAACCGTTTGGGCAGGTCCGTAAATAGAGGCACTTACACGATACCCGCGAATATAGAGAGGAGAATCTCCTTCCAAAAGCAAGTTCACACTCACAGCACTATAATCGAGCACAACAGAATATACACAATAGAGGGGGCCGAAGAGCCCGCCCTTGTTCCGCGAAATGTTCACAATAGGGAGGAGGCAGTCCAATGCTCCCTATCCAAATCGCTACATTTGGGTGCCCTGATGGTCCCTCCTTTTCTTAGTTATTTGATGTGGTGATGTGCAATGAATATTAAGTATATTTTGCGTGGTTCAATGGTCTAAGTTAAAAGAAAAATTCCATATGAAACAATGCAATGAAGTATCCGTACTACCTGAAATCACCTTGGTTGTTACCTTGAAGCAGATAAAATTTTATTTGCATTATTATTACGAGAAAAATATCGCCCGAGCACCAGACGGTGACTACCAAATAATGATGGTTCCTGCAACCTAAATACGAAATCATGTATGTAAAAACATTTATGTATCCATTTAATAATATATGTGAATTGATATGAAATACACAAAAATATTTATTGATTTAAAACGAAAATCTTCTTCCGTGTATATAACAGTACACACTCAACATTCCCAAAATTCAGTATGATTATAAATAATATCCAATGAATATATAATGAAAACAATTCGAATTCGAACAAGTCATAATGAAACACCTAATAAAATACATATAATAAAACACAGCTATTTTCCTCTTAAGCTAATGTTGCTATAGATGACCTGAATATATGTCGATATAATAAAAGAAACTTGATCACATGGTAGTCCAGCAATTTCCATTTACAGTGTAGAAATTTCCGATAGCTCTTGTTTGCTACTGGACAATTCTATTTGTAATTCAGTCGAATCAGTCTGTTCGACACAGTCGAAGATGGTGTACAATAAATCAATTTAAATTACATTTCTGTAGATTGTGGCCCTGATGAAAGTGTAGACGAACTTGCGTATCTATTATGAACTTGAATGTTTATCCAATGTATCATAGGCATGAGAAAAAATCTACAATACTTTAGATTTATTTTACAATGCTTTGGAATTTCATGGATGATCTGAAATAATATACCGTACAAAGAAAAGAATATCTAAGAATTTGTATGTAAGAGTTTCCAGCGCTGACCTACCGACAAACTTCGAGTGTCTCCGATTGAATTGAAAATTTGTACCCACGTTTTACCCACAAAAGCAACTGTTTTCCACTGATGCAAACAAGTTTTGGACTTAAGAGTTAGTTTTAAAAAGGGCGCCACTTGGCAAATAGTTGAGATTTTAAAAATGCTTTGAAAGTTGATATTAGAGACATTATTTTCACTTCAGATCTCTTTACCCTGAAGTTTTCTCTAAAACTGACGTTAGAGCTTCACAATGTATTTAGTATACAATAAGAAACAAAATAGACATATGTTAAACGAAAATTTTCAAAAATGGTTTAATTTTACCCCATATCTTTTGAACTGTTCATTCAATCGTCTCCACGAGAGAATTGTAGGAAACCTAAAAAACATTTTGAAAAGGTCGTATTTTCGAATATTATTTGAATATGATTGAATTAAATCGGAAATATCTCGAGAACGGCTGCTCTTACGAAGATCATTATGAAGAGCTGATCACTTTCAAAATACTTCAAAAATCAGATTGTGTCATCAGAATATGTTGGTTCCAACGAATTTTCAAATTTTGAGAAATCCTTATATTTTCTATCATGGAATCTTCGTTTAAATTTGCGTAATAACTTCATGTTTTTCCAGTAAAAATTAAAACAGATCATTTTTTTTTTTAATATTTTAATTTTTATGTCAATTGTTAATTTTTTCTGATTTTTTTTTCTCTGTGTATATTTTTTCACATCTTTCACACATAGGGTCACAACTTATTTTATAACAGTTTTTCTATACAACCAAAGATTTTCAAGCTACAAAGTATTAATTAAAGTGCTATCCAAAATGCAAAATGCTCGAGTCACAAAAATCTTGGCTAACGCGGAAAATGCCCAGTTTCCTAAGCCAAACGCGTATGCAAAGTTTCATTCAAATAAAAAGTATCGGAAATAATTTTCCACATTTTCAGGTCATTTCGGCTGGAAACGCTCATGTGCTACGTAGTGTCCTTGTATCGCAATAATTATGTGTAGTTAATCTCATAGGTACTACTACAGTGCTTTTCATTAATGAAATGTATCATTTAAATATATCACAACGGTTCTAACAAAAATCAAATGAGTGAATAAATACAGTGAAAAAACTGATTGAACTGACTCTTAGCTTCGGGGCACGTCAAGCTGGCCAGTTTAGCGCAAGGGATGGCAGTTTGTTGTGAAATTAGAGTCCCTTAAAAGCATTTCGTGCCTTCTGTTAACTTTATGCTGCTGCACCAAACGGGAGAGACTTGATCCTATATCCAAGGATTTATCTCTAATCCGCTTAACTTATCGCGATGTTCGGTGATATAGTGGGCGGAATATTATAAACTAGATAATTTAAAACAGACGTCTTCCAAATTTTAAAGATTGATAAGCAATCGGAGTGTATCCACATGGTACCTTATAGCAAGATGCTTAGAGGTGGACCGAAAGATTCGATGTGCTACCTCCCCCACACACCCGACTATCATTTGAATAAACAAAATACCGATCATCGTTTTCAATAATCGGTCCCTAATACCTAAACGATCCCTAAAAGAAGAAATCATTTACAAATCATAATTCCATTTCGTAAAATTTCAAAGCATTATTTTCCCTACCCCTCCTAATATTCCGACCCCACCCCAAACATTTGGCATGTTCCCGCAGAACTCAAACTACTCCCTAAAAGAAAATTCCTCAACTAGCTTCAACTTAAGCGAACTGTTTCCGTTTCATTTCCCCACCAGCACTACTGCCTCCATCGTACTAGCAAATTATTTCTAATCAAAGTAAGACATTGCTCTCCTGCTAGCCCCCCCGAAAACCTCCTCTCCGACTGACTACGAAGTTCGGAAAGTACCTACACGGTAGTGGTTATGTATAGCATCTCCGTTTTGTATATGGAGCAAAGTCATGTACCACCTAGGCCATCCGACACAAAGAGAGCATAAAACACCCTCCCCAAACGGCATCCTTTTCTGGGCAGATGGGAAACAATGGAAAATAACTTTCAGTTTAATTTCCTCTCCTAATGAATTATTTCCCTACACTACTTCCATAGACTGATTCACTCACCCCCAAAGTTCTTCTGAACTGTTCGGGCTCCTTCATCAGGAGGAACAAGATCCGTCCATAACGCGCGAAAGCTACGGAGCACACGGACAAACAGTCGGCAAACGGACACATATATGCCAGTGCACACAAACACACCTCTACACATATGCCATGCTAGAAATCTTCTACTGGGAAAGCAAGGAATGCCCACAGCTTCTACCGAATTCATAATTCCCACAACTGCGCCAGCCACGGCTCGCTTCCATCGGCCAAGGAGTAGATCTTCCTCGGTTGGTTCAGGCGCGCGTGCTTCGACTCTGTGCGCTCACTCAGGTGAAGAGGACACACGTTTGTTCGAAAACTAGCTACCTACCCACCGACGATTGGTGCAATGGCACGGCACGAGAAGGCACGAATATAACGAACTATTTTCCAACAAACATTGCATGAAATATTAAATCTTGTTTGAGTTTGCCACAACAGATAGACGTGAATTCATCAGGACCTCCGAACAAACTGAGAAGACCTTCGCTCCCGTGGCAGTTGTTTGATGGAATGTCTTTGGTCCTACTTGAACGCTTCTTGAACAGGAATTCGGCATGACAGGGCATGAATGGCAGAGGTAATCGATTTAGTTAAACCGTATGATGGATGTTAGCGGAATGCTGCATTCTTAAAATCCGCGGCACTAAAGCCATTTTCCTTCAAGGCAAAACTGCTCTGACCATCATCACTTCAAAGTAAACATTGAACCCTTCTGGTGTTGGTTAAAGTCTCATTGCAGATACAATCTACAGATACCGTGGGTGATTTATTCAGCTCGGCTTCAAAGACGATGGAGGACATAGAACTTTGCATTTGCAATCAGGCTGCAGCCGTAATAGTCTCCGTTCCGAAAGGTATTCAAGAGTCGGCTGAATGGGAGGGCAGGATAATGGAATTCTTCACCCTCAAACAGACAAAGAGATCGACGACGTGCCGCTGAAATTCTGTGTATGATAATTATGTCGTTTTTTTTCTTCTCATTCTCTCGTTTGCACACTCAACCCATCTCATTTGTCTGAAGGTTGTAAGAGTGTAGTTAACATTTCAAAGATTATCCTAGCACCATCTCTTCTTTCGTATTCAAATGTGAGACAAAATGTGGCAGGGCGATGGCTCTGATGTTGGCCTTTGGCTTGGATGGTTGGGCCTGTCGATAAATATCGTCAAACATTTTGGGCGATGTGACATTTTGACAGTTCCAATGAATATTTTCTTCGATAACTAGTGAAACGGTTTCAAGGAACAGTCTATCTGTATGCATGTGTTAAACATTCGTGATGCGATGAGTAATATTAGGAAGATTGTAGCTAAACGAGAGGATGGAGATCGAAGCAGGCGTAGTTTTGAAACCGAAGTGTTTTGATTTTGTTTTTGCGTAGTTAGCAGTCATCACGGCTATGATTTAGTTGGAAAGTCAGTGTAAAACAGAATAAAAGCTCATCTAGTAGCTGTGTTGGGGACATTCAGAAAGTTGTTCAGTCATGTCATGTGTGATGATAAATTCTGTGTTCTTGTGTTTGGGAATTTGACAGCTCTGGAGTTAACTATGAAAACAACCATATTGATCTTGTAAATAGAATACTTTTCGGATCCATTCCAAAATTCTTCATGGTATTCGATGTGTATTATTAATGTTAATCTTAAATTTGTTGATAGAAATATGAACAATTTTCGATTGTTTAATCATATTTCAATATCCCTGAAAGCTATTCTGACTGCATTTTTGGACAATATTGGAGAGAATTTTTTTTTTTTAATGCTTATCTAATAAACATAGGGTACGTGTCCCTTGACTTATCCTAATATGCAACAATCGATTACATTTTTCATTGTAACTCATACAGCATTTGAGCTGGAAACAAAATTTAACTAGCTATACACTCCCTAAGATATGTTTAATAAGCCATCTGGTAGTATGTGTCACGAATAGTTACACAACTCGTTTTCTAAAGTCAAAAACTTTCGAGGGATATGGATGTTATGTCGGTCTATTGGTACCAAATTGGGTCTATTTATGGATGCAAGTTCGGCCTATTCTATTGTTTTTTTTTTTAATAAAATGCAATCTTCGTACGGGTTTCTTCCTGATTTTCAGATTCAAAGCGTTCCCAGCTGTGTTCGCTCTGCCCAACAAACAATTTCACAAATCAAACTATACTTAAACTGCTAAGAAACACTAAAGTGATTTTTACATCTGATTTAGCGGTCATTTGACAATCAAAACATTATAATTCACTCTACACAAATTTTGTTCCTTTAATTTGTGTTAAGATGAGCAATATGAACAACATTCAACCGGAACTCAGACATTTGTATTGTAAATGTTACCAATAACAACATTTTTATTACGCTTTTCATACAACAAGCCATAGTTGGGAACATAGAAAAAATATGTCCCTAACATTGGGTCTACCGTTTTCTTGTTGAATCATTGTTATTTTACCTATGTGACCTGTTAGTTTATAACATGTGACTATATTCAGTACATCTTGGCTGCATTATTTGGTTTATAGGTTCAATTTCGGCAAATTTAGATCATTCGAAGATCGTATAGATAATCTGTTCAGCTTAACCAGTAAAGTTATGGTGTCGAAAAAGTTAAGGAAATCGATAACTACGCGGAAGTGAACTACTATAAATTGAATAATTATGTCTCAATTGCTTTGAAATAAATCGGTCATGCTGATAGCAACATGATTTTGTTGATAATCGAAGAAATAATGACATATTTGGTACATAGGCCGAATGAAGGAGCTAGGCTACCATTACATCCCGTTACCCTATAAGATTTCAATACTTTCGTTCGTTTGGTAATAAAGGCACAAAATGCAAATTATTGGATATTGGAATGCAAATACCTTTGAGAATATATCATGCCATTTATATTTTGCATCAAGCTGATAACTTAAATCTAGGTCGGCGGATCTTTTTTTTTGCGACCCAGTCATTATTTCAAGAGCTCGCGATCAAGAAATTTTGAACACAGATGTCACAATAACAAAATAAAGAACATTTTGTGCAAGACCTTACACACTACCAAAATGTCATTTAAATTTCTGTCCCCTGAGACCGACACATACAAGCGTCCCTTAGCACATAAGAATGAGTTGAAAGAGATGAGAAAATAAATTCAATCAAACACATCTCTCGTTGAATTGGGTATGTGTGAGTCTCAGGAGACTCAATTATACTCGAAATCGTTGTTTACGTTCCTCGACTTTTACAATCATGAATTACGTCTCGTGTAAAATTCATAATTTCTAAGTGTGTAGAACTTATATGTACTTTCAATTATTCTTCAATTGCAAAATATGTGTACCATCTCAATGCAAAATAATATTTAACTATAACTTAATATCGGAATCTTATCCTATTTGCAATCCTGTTTAAACAAAAATACGATGCATTGCTTGAAAATGCATGCATGGACTTTCCGATTGCTATTGCTCAAACTTATTCTTGATGTTGATCAGCTTGGTCGAAAATAATGACAGAAGTAACTTGACAGGGTTTAAAATATCTCGTATCAGCTTTTGAATATTCTATTCGTCAACTTGAGCGGCTAATTGAGCGAAAACTTGAGTATTTTGTCTGCAGCTGCCAATCGCTTACCAAATCAGAAATTTTCTAGCGAACTTATCAGCAAAACCTAATTTTAATGTGTTGAACATCACCTTGACCCGTGGACACATAAAGCTTTTGCATGGGTAGCTTCTTAAAGGTCCAACTTCACATACGTTTGGTCGTCGATCAGTATGCATCCTATAATCTGCGAAGGGTAACGCTAGTTGCTTTCTACTTGACCGATCCACCTTGCTCGTTGTGCAACTCTTCTTATTGTGACGGTCAAATTGTTTTCAAGAATCATTTTAACTAGGTTCTCGTTCGACATTCTAACGACATATCCAGCCCCCCGTAGTCGACCGATTTTGGTGATGTGAACAACGGAAGTATCTCCCAGCAACTGGAGCAATTCCTTTACTACACGTTACGTCTTCCATCTGCACTCCACCGTAGGTCGTACGTAAAACCTTCCGTTCAAAAACAACAAGGGCGCGTTGGTCCTGAACGAACAAACACAGCAAAATATAATACAAATTACCTGCGATTCAAAAGATTTGCGTGATTAAAATGTCAAAATGTAAAGTATTACATTCTTTAATTTTCAATTAAAAGCCATGAACAAAACTGATACATTGATAAACATTGAAATAAAGGGTGTATTCGATAAAATGGTACACAGAAAAATCTTCCGTAACTTTTGAATCGTATGAGTAAAAACTCAGAAATTTGAGTAGATTTTATCCATAGGTATTATTTACATCTGCCAAGTTTCATAGTTATACATTCAGTAGTTCAGCCTTGTCGTCGAAACAAGAAATTGTCCGTGAGAAAATTTTGTGCACACTCACAATCAAAATCAAGGGGCGTCCTAATCGGTGGATTGCTAAAAGGCTTGGAATTGCAAATACAACTGTGTCTCGGGGTAATAAGAACCTTCAAGGAGCGTCTGAGTGTCCAAAGGAAGGAAGGAAGTGGTCGTAAAAGTGGTCCAATGGACAGTAAAATGGCCAGGAAAGTCGTACAACAATTCAAGAACCGTCCAAACATGTCAATTCGAGATGTCGCTAAAAAGTCTAAGGTGTCAGTCGGTTTTGTGCAGAAAACCATGAAGCGTGCTCGGTTACATGTTTACAAAGTGCAAAAAAGCCCCAAACCGGAATGAAAAACAAAACATCACTGCGAAAACCCGCGCCCGGAAACTTTACACGAAGCTGCTCACCAAATCCGGTTGCATCGTGATGGATGACGAAACACACGTCAAGGCCGACTTCCGTCAACTTCCTGGGCAAGAATATTTCGTTGCCAAGTCGAAGTTTGATGTTCCGGAGGATGTTCGAAAGAAGAAACTATCGAAATTTGCAAAGAAGTTTCTAATCTGGCAGGCGATTTGCGGATGTGGTGAAATAAGTGCACCCTTCATCACTTCCGGAACAATAAACGGTGCGATTTACACGGAAGAGTGCCTTAAGAAGCGTCTCTTGCCGTTCATTAAGAAGCACAAAGGATCAACTCTGTTTTTGCCTGATCTAGCATCCTGCCACTACGCTCGAAACGTATTGGAGTGGTACCGAGCCAACGGAGTCAATTTTGTGCCAAAGGATATGAACCCACCAAATTCACCGGAACTTTGTCCAATTGAAAAATTTGAAAAATTTGGGTAAAAACAACAAAAACACTGGGAAAATCGGTTGTATTAAATTTGATGGGTGGAGTGAAAAGGAAGGTGCGGGCATTCGGGATGGGAGACGAAATTAAATAAAACAAATGTTGTTAATCAAAACTCATTAGTAGTTCTTTATTCCCTGAAAATTTCAAGAAAATCCGATAATCAGTTTAATTTTGATGAGTATATATGTGTGTGCCATTTTTATCGAATACACCCTTTATACGTTTTTTTTCCATTGGTTTATGCATCAGTATACTTTGCAAAAATAATAAATCACATTGTACTCGTTTTCAATGCATTATAATACGAATTAACATTTTTATGTAAATATATAGCTATTTTCACTGCAATTTATTGAATGGAACTACTGTTTTCCTTCTCCTGCTTAGGTGCCATTCTAGCTGTCAAAATTTCCCTTCGTTTAGTTTCGAGCCAAAAGAAGCGTAAACAAGGAAATTGTTTGCAATCTTTCATGCAACAGACTAGATTCAGGCGTTATCTGGTTTGAGTTTACATAGCTAAGGGCAAATGAGGATACTTATTTGTAACTACGGTTTCCAGCGCTTAAATCTGATGTTTAGACACGATAAAGAGGTGAATAGTTAAAGAAATATCAACTGTCGTCTCATTTGATGCCGATTTAATCGATGTCTACGACTTAATTGTTGTTTTATCCACGCTTGGTTGATTATCTGAAACTTCCCAACAAAAAAAATATACTCTTCTCAGATAAATTGACTAAGGTTTAAAGTTTCTTCATTGTTTTCAACGCATAAACAGGAGGTAAATGGATACCATGTTTAATTAAACTAGCATGTAAATACCATGTTAAATTAAACTAGCTAGTTCCTAAGAACGCATTTGACTTGCTTTATTCAATGCTGAAAATATATTTGGATGTACCACAACCATATAAAAGCGTTTGACGGGATGAACAATAATGATTTAAATTTGGTTGTTTTTTATTCATATAGATTCCTATTCTTACTTGAGGATGCATGTTTGGATTGATTGGGTTATAGCTAAGCAAAAAAATCTTACTCATATCTTAACGATGTGGCCATTTGAAGCAGATGTAAAATTCAATTCCGCAAATATTACAAGATGTAATTTCCAATTCGCGTAAATTTTTAAACTCATGTAATTTGGAAGTTTAAACATATTGTTTTTATGTGCTTGAAAACGGATTGAAAGTTACAAAAATTACAAAAATTTAACTGTGAACAAATCTGGTGTTTACACCTGGTTACGTGATAAATAGTTTACGAAATAACAACCATCCCCAAGCAGCGATAAATAGTTTACGAAATAACAACACCCGTCAAACAAGAATGTGTCACATAGAAGTAATTTTAACTCATTTGCTACAAATATGCTACTAGACTCGTGTCAGCAATAGAGCTGATTCAATTGCCGGCGAAGAATTCATTGTGCTTACACAGATAAAAAATAATTAATTACAACAACCGCGTAAAATTTCCCTCGTTAAATTCGAAGCCAAAAGAGGTTTAAACAACGAAATTGCTTGCAACCTTTCATGCGCCATACAACATTGTTTGCAATCTTCCATACAACAGGCTAGATTTAGGCATTATCTGACTTAAATTAACATGAAATATCCTATTATTTTTCGCAAAATTTAGCATTCCCTTTATGTGCATTAGATAACGTAGAAAATTCAATGTTTCTTTTTATCTGTGTACTAGCTGACCCCAGTGCGAGCGTTGCTACACCTGCAACTAAATTAATGAGGAAAGAGTTTTTATTTTTTGACTAAACAGGGGTTCAAGCTTCTATCAGAACGTTCTTCTCACCCGTGTAATACACAGTTTGTGTTTTAGTTAGCTGGATAATTGACATGTTTTGTTGAAATTTGTGTTTGGAATCTCCATAGAAACATTTCTTGCATTCAAAAACACCGCACGCCAATTTTGGTTCGATTTGCTTGATTTGTTCTCAAGTTATGCAAAAATTTATGTTTCATTTGTATAAGAGCCCTCCCCCTCTCAAAAGTGGAAAAGGGTCTCAAACTACCATAAGAACCTTCCCCAGCCCCAAAACCCCTGCATACACATTTTTCACGCCGATCGGTAAGACAGACAGATTTTAATATATATAAAAACCACATGCCAAATGTGGTTTCATTTGCTTGAATAGTTCTCAAGTTATGCATAAATTTGTGTTTCATTTGTATGATAGCCCCCCCCCCCCCCCCCACTTCAACAGGGGAAGGGGCTTGAACTACCATAGAAACATATCGTGCCGCCAAAAACCTCCACATTCCATTTGCTTGATGAGTTCCCGAGCAATGCAGAAATTTGTGTTTCATTTGTATGGAAGCCCCTCCTCGCCCCTCGAGGCGAAGGAGTCTAAACCACCTTAGAAACATTTATCTTCTTCAGAAACCACCACATGTCAAATTTGGTTCCATTTGTTTTATTAGTTCTCGAGTTATGCAAAATGTGTGTTCCATTTGTCAAACCAACGCATTATTAGAAATAAAGAAAGGTTCTGAATCAGCACAAGAATATCATAAAAGTATTTGCAATCAAAGCTTTTCACCAGTAAAATTCGCTTATCGTTAGTATCGCTTTCGTTCAGCTAAAAGTGATGTCGATTTACATAACTAATAGGTAACTAATTAGAGCGTCTGAAGAGCGAATATCCTCTAACCGCTTTTTCTTGTTCTGATCTAAAATAGCAACGATCGAAAATGGCGTCCGCTTTGATTCAAATGAAACTTGCCGTTTCTGCACGTCAAAGTAACTAGAAATGAGAAGAAAGATTAGTATTTTCCATTTATTTACAACTAACTTTATTGCTTATCTTGACAGATAATTCGTCTACAATGTGCAGGCTTCTTCAGTGAGTTATTAGTACACAACACTGAAAAAGTCTGCACATTGTAGAGGAAATACGCATATCTGTCAAGATAAGCAATAAAAGTAGTTGGAATCAAATGGAAAAAAAATCTTTCTTCTCATTTCTAGTAACAAGTATTCCACTAAACACACTTTCTAGGGCACGTCAAAGTAGTTTCACATAGGATCGTGTGAAAATTATTTGATATAGCTGAAAATGATGTGCATTTTCAAAAAACTATTTACAGTTCAACGTTGTTTATTGTTTCATTTATGTGAGTGGCCTTTTGCTAAAATATCTGCAAGATATATGATTACACGATATAGGGTTGATTGATAATTTGGAGTTCGCTACTTTTAATGTTCTTTGTTTCTACACTGAAAAATTATTTTCGTAAATTTGCTTTCACTCGTTTCGTAAACATAGATTTTGTACATAGAGCAAATGTCTCATAAATTGTATGCAACATGCATATTGCTTGTCATCTAAGGAAATTCTATCATTACACCTTTTTTGTACAATGCACAAAATGAATTTCGTGAAGACCAGCCAATCGCTGCTTCTCTTCGGTCACACTCATAAATGTTCGTGTTCCTGCTGGGATGATGGGAAGCATTAATTTATCCCAAAACAGAAATGAAAGCGCTGTCGAGAGTTAGAAGCTCATGCACAATAATCAAGTAACTTCTCACGAGTCAACATGGCCTAGTGAGATCAGCCATGGACTCACTAAAAGCTCTCTCCCAGAAAATCTACGATCGAATTCCATGTCACGAACACATTCTCGTGGTTGTGCTTTTTTTTTTCAATTATATTTCGAGCCAATAAAGTAGATCTGTCAGTCAATCATGCAACCACCAGAGAGACGTTTCTTTTTGATTGGTAACAAATTACTCGTAGCTCGTTGGATTGTTTTCGTAGAATGAACGAATGTTCTTTTTTTTTTGTCAACAAATGCTTAGTGTTTGTGACAGTTGCGCGTGTGGCATTAAATACGAAGGTAGCTTCTTAAAACGTACAAATCAGTTTCGTTGCAGAAAACAACGAATAGATTTGTTAGTCCTACCTTCGATTTCGTAATATAAATGAAAGTTAATTTTCAGTGTATGCCCACACGTAGACATTATGAATTCTACACGAAACTTAATTCAAATTTTTAAAAAGTTGGGGAACGTAAAGAAAGATGTTGTGTAAAAATATATCTCCTGAAACTGACACATACGCAATTCGACGAAAAATGTGTTAGGTTGAATTTATTTTCTCATTTCTTTCAACTCATTCTTATGTGCTGGAAGGCGCTTTCATGTCTTGGTCTCAGGAGGCAGAAATTTACATGAGATTTTGGCAGTGTCAGCAGCAAGAATCTGCTAACACAGTTTCCAAGTTTCCCAACTATTTACCATGCACGATCAATACGTTAAATAAAATAAAATGCCTTGTTTTTTTTTCGAACTAGTCAGTTTCTAGGAATACATTTGATTTGCCTTCAATATTGAAGAAACATGACAGCAGCCTCATGACAGCATTTGAAGGGATATACCATAATGATTTGAATCTTTAATTTTTTCTCATAACGTTTCCACCTCTCAATTGATGATTCTAACTAATATTTTGTTTTTTTGTTTTTTTTGACTACTGTGGAAAATAAACGATGCAGTCGTCTGAAGCAGTTCATTTAAAATTAAATTCAGCAAATAGTACAAGACGTGATTTCCAAGTCGTGATTTCTCATGTGAGTCCTCATGTGATTTTGAGTTTTTTTGCGTGCTCTTTTTATGTGCATGTAAATATATTCAAAATGACAAAATAATTTTAACTGTGAAGTCCATATTGCATGACCGTAGAGAACTAACGTTCTAATTAATGTCTTGTGGATCGGCGAACTTTTTTCGATCTTATTTAGCTTCCTTTGGAGTCCAAAGCAGGAATGATTGTCAGCCATATTACGCTTTTGTATCTCTCTGCTGGTGTCTTTATTGAAAGTCACAAATGAGCACAGGTGAATTCGTCTACCACCTCGATTGGCTAACATTGTTGTCTCGTGGGCCTCTTTGCCTTCTCTACATTGAAAATTAGATTTCGTAAATTTCACAGCAAAAAATATGAAAATTGCACGTGATAGTAACCGACCTCGTTTGAAAAATACAACAATGTACTACAAAAAGAAATTGAACTTTCAATAAATTCGTGCACAAGAACCGACATGTGGGAACGATTTAAAAACGCATGCATCTTCAGTTGAATATGTGCTACAATGTATTTTTAAATCGCGATGAAGATATTAATTAAAGCTCTCTGGTTTTTTTTTATTGATAGAAATTGAAGTTTACTTGAACGTGAAGATGTACATGTTTGTTCACTTAAGCCCAGCCCAGACCAGCCAATCGCTGCTTCTCTTTTATCATACTCAGGCATGTTGATGTTGCTGCTGGGATGGGCGGGAATAGTTTATTTATCCCAAAATGAGAATTAAAGCGCTGTCGAGAAATACAACTTTGAATTCATTAAACAAGTAACTTCTTACGAGTAATCATGGCCTTGTGAGATCAACCACGGATTCAATAACAGCTCCTCCCAAAAAATACAGGATCGAGTCCCATATCAGAAACATTTAAAAAATATGACAAAAAACTGGATAAACTCCACGTAGTTGCGCTTTTTGTTTCTATTGCATTTCGAGTCGATATAGTAGATTTGTCAGTCGTTCATGCAACTACCAGAGAGATGTTTCTTTTTAATTTGTAACAAAATATACGGTGCTCTTCATATTGTTTTCGTACAATACACGAATAGAACATTGTGGCAACAATGCATCTGTGGCAACAAATGCTTCGTGCTATTGACAGTTGCACGTATGACATTAATTATGAAGGTAGCTTGATACAAATTACAAATCATTTTAGTTCCAGAAAACAACGAATAGATTCGTTAGTCCTACCTTCGATTTTGTAACATACATTAAAATTAATTTTCAGTGTATCATACGTCATATTTTGGAATTCAGCTTCTGCTTTAAACTCCCAGTAAACGAACATAACTGAATCCAAATTAATGGCCTGAACTTTGGTTGAATGTCAAATATTTACGCGACAAAATCTGAATTTTGAATTTTGATTTAAAGTTCCAATTTGATTTAAAGTTCCAACAAATTGCAGAAGAAAGGCACATCAGCGGTTACACGCACAGCTATTTTTGGAAACCATGACATGCTGCAAAATTATCTTCAAGGAAAATGTCATCAAGGTAGCCTTGAATTATGTTACAACGCTGTAGTATGAACAAAGCATTAGCTTGAAACCCATACATTTCGAAGTACGTCGCATCCTACTAATGGAAGTAACAACTTCAGTCGGTTAATTTGATTTATATGTACTGAATTTGAACCATTTCACACTCAACTTCTCTTTTCCTTATATATGCCATTGTATAAGTCCGGTAAATAGGAAAATTCCTCATTGCACAACATTGTAGCTCAATTTCTATCAATATCAATTTGCTACGAACACAATCAGTCCTTTTCGTCTATGGCTCAACCTTGTGAATTTTCCTAACAATATTGCTTTATTGTCTTCCAATCAATTACAATACCAAATATTCACCAAAATAGAGGACATCCGATGAATATCTCTGCGTAAATAAACCACACTTTTCGAAAGATTCCTGTTATCTCCAACCCCCCCAACACTACTTCTCAGCCATCGCACCGAATGTCAATTCCCGTCCGTCATCTGCGCGCCCTGCAGGGAGAGGCGGGAAGAGCGAGATTTAAATTAATGGAAACAATTCATAATTGAGAAGAATTTCCATTCATTCAGTTCGTTGTTTATTCAATTCACATATCGCCCCGGTTCGCTAGACTCGATGTTCGCATGTTCGTATACTGCATTTGCCTGCTAACAAACGATACGGCGATATTCACACACGGACGCATATTCATCTCGATTCGTTCGGCCATGGGCTGTACCTAACCTACATATGTTTGTATATCCTACAGCAATCTCGATTCAAATATGCCGTGCTGGACCTCGCTTTGCATTCAGCTCTGCTGGATCCCATGTTATTCTAAACAAATTCATTCTTTTTTGGTGTTCAGAACAACATCCAGCTGCGCTTGATGCTCTATGCTATAGTAGTAAGGCATGTGAAGTCACCCAGACAAAACAGAAAATTGGTCACCGAGCTCGCCGAACACCATCTTATTCCCCACGTCGAAAATCAACGTCGTCGTCGTCGTCGTCGTCGCTTAGGGATCGACTTCAAGTGGTTGTTTGAGATTACGCAGAAACCACTAAGCGTGTCTCCGCGACGAAACACACTCATAGCGTTTTCCATCCTCCATGTGTATGGGTGGATTGGGTAAGGATCGCGTCTGACGACGCATGGTGGTTTTTCGGCTGGAAGTGCTCTCATTCTCTCGCCAGTTTGGTTTCGCGGTGTTTTCTCGGAGATGCTTTTCAAATCGTAAGAAAAAACAGATCTCTTGCGGTTTCGTTGCTCTCTTCGTGGAGGAAAAAAATACACACAAATAATCATCAAACTGTTGGCATCGTCGCAATCTTAATAAAACGTAGGCTGTAGAATTTCGATAGCAGAAGGCCTGATACTGGAGCTCAGAATACATAAATATGAGCATGATTGATTCCATTGGATTGCGTTGAAATCATAAACTGCGCCGTAATGCGGATGATTTATCAACTGCAATGAAAATTTCTCACACAAGCAATTGCGATGCGAACAGGTTCATAAATTGAATCTAGCTCAATTTCCGGTTCCAAGCCAACCCTAAACTCGATGTTGGATGTATACGGCCCATTTATCATCCGTCCGTAAAGTGCGCCCCTTAAAACAAACAAAACAGTGACTCCAAATGGCAAACAACACACAGCTCTTGTCGTGCGATAAATACCGTTCAGAGGAAGTCCAAATCTGCGCTCCTCTCGCAGCGTTCCACATTGTTACCATGCAGCGAGTGAATTCATTTGCCGAACAGTTCACTTTACCCACAAACGGAATGAAATTTAAAAAAATTAACTGAAACAACGAAATCATGCGATCCCACAAAACGGGAAGGGATGCTGTGTGCATATTTCCCCGTTTCCTGCCTCAACCGTCATCATCATCATCAGCAGCAGCATCATCGCCATCATCCTCGTTGTCGTCGTTCGTTCGGTTGACTCGGAGCTTCCGTTTTAATTCGGACCGTCGTATCAGGCGCGTGTGACACGGCCGGGAGCGAAACGAGTCGAAGAAGAGCGAATGAGAGCGAGTTGGCAGTCAGCGATTATGTGACACAATTTTCTCCCCCCTTTTTATTGCTGGATAGCCCTGGAGGGAAGTGTTGTGTGCCATCATACTCATTTACGCCCGTTATGCTACTGCTAGGGATGGGGAGGATGGGGTCAAAGGCGCGCAGGAAAATAATCTAAACTTTTTAACTAGAAATTAGAAGAAAAATTAGTATTTTCCATTTAATTCCAACTACCTTTGCTTATCTTAACAGGTACGCGTATTTCGTCTACACTGTGCAGACTTCTTCAGTTATTAGTGCGTAGAGTTATTAGCACGAGACCCTGAAGAAGTCTGCACAGTGTAGACGAAATACGCGTACCTGTTAAGATAAGCAAAGGTAGTTGGAATTAAATGGAAAATACTAATTTTTCTTCTAATTTCTAGTTACAGGTATTCCACTAAACAGCTCAAACCCTCTAGGACTAAACTTTTTGTTTATTTATTTAGAGGATGTTTCACATCAGGAGCTCCGCTTTGGAACACAATTTTTTGCTCGTTCTAATATGTTTACAGTTTTTAATTGAGCATCATATCTTATCACTTTGCAATTTATTCTACTAGAATTCAAAGGTTTGGCGCGAGAGTGGGTTGGTTTCAATGTCTTCATTAGTTATTAACGTAAGCAAAACGTATTATGAAAAAAATCAACATTTAGCACCCATATCTTAAAATTTAGTGTAGGATGAACAAAGGAATAGTTATAATCACATGAGAATAGTTGCCTTACTAAGTCAAACAAATAATTGTTAAAAATAATAATGTGTATTCCTGATCATGAATAAATGTTAAATGCAGGTCAGTTGCAAATAGATTCAAGATATTTTTCAAATTGTCCACTAATTTTTCATTCGGTAGAATTTTGGCTTTAAAATTTTCGAAAAGGTTTGGTTTACACGTAATTTAAAAAAAATGATTTCGATTTTATTGAAGGTTCTGTTCATGCATGGTAGAGCTTTTACGCCTTTCTTATGGTTACTTTCAGTAGATCTCAAATGTTCAAATAGTTTGACGAGTTATCTGGGTCGTTATTTTTATAAATTGTGTGTGAATATTGTTTGCAATTTTTTAAATGTTTATATACTTGACATCCTAGACAGGACTGTTTGAATTACTGTGAAACTTTACTTTTCTCAGTTTGATTGAAGTAATATTACAAAGAAAATGTGGTTGAAGATGTATGTAGCAGTTTCAAAACTATTTTCTGTTCCGCATACCTAATCCGTCTTAATATTTTCGTAATCTGTGGAATGATAGTCAAAAAACTTCTCATACTCACAGTAGTCGGGTCCTTTGAAATCATGTATAACAGAGTGGCATACGTAAGACCGCGCATAACTCGAGAACGGATTGTCCGATTTATGCTGCCTTTGTTTTGTTCTGTTCGGCTAAGCCCAAGGAACATTTATGGAAAGAGAAAATTGGAAAAAATATGGGAACAATGGAAGCTTCAAAAATGATAGATTTTCAAAACATAATGAATGGTTTTTTTTTTTGTTTTGATCGAGTTATCCTTGACATGCGACGTAGATGATGTTGACATTGCGCAATTTCGCAGCCTACATGAGGAATTATGGGCGTCCAGACTTATTAATCACATTTACTTGCATCCCGAAATGGACGGAAATATCTCAGCACTTGATACCCGGCCAATTCATTCAAGTACGTTTGCAAATACGTGAACAAGGGCAGCAATATGGCAGTTTTCGGGATTGCTGCTCCGGATGCTAACGACATAGGGACGTGATATCAATTGGGCCGTTGCGTGAGTAGTAATGAGGCGATATGCCGGATTTTCTCATTCCCGATTCACGAACGCTACCTGATTGTTGTCTTTTTGGCTGTCCACTCAGAAAATGGATAACGTGTCTACTTTACGTAAGCAAACGCAGCCAATAGAGCCAGTTGACCACCTACCACGACTTTGCAGTTTTTTCAACACCTAAATTGAACACCAAATCGTGCAATGCACAGTGCATTCAATCGAGAGTTGGAGCGTGAACAAGAATACGATCAAGACGCTTTGAGACAGGTGGTTCGAACAAACGTACCGTTGTTGACTCTTCAGCAAAAGGACGTTTATGACACTTGGATAAATGCGATTGACGACCCAATTGGGGTATTTTTTCATCGATGCTCCTGGTGGAACTGGCAAAAAGAACCTTATTTCATTATTATTGGCTTCAGTGCGTTCAAGATCGGAAATTGCGCTTGCGGTTGCCTCTTCTGGGACTGCAGCCACATTGTTGAAAGGCGGTCAAACGGCTCATTCTGCGTTGAAGCTGCCGTTGAATCTCCAACTGACTGACAAACCGACATGCAACATTCGGAAGAATTCGGTAATGGCGAAAGTGTTGCAGTGTTGTAAGATCGTCATCTTGGACGAATGCATAATGACAAACAAACGAACATTGGAGGCACTCGATCGAATTTTGCAAGATCTGCGCAGTAACACGGGACCTTTTGGAGGCGCCAAGATTTTGTTGGTAGTTGATTTTCGGCAAATACTACCTGTCATTCTACGATCAACGTCAGCGGATAAAATCAACGCTTGCTTTAAGCTTTCTTATTTGTGGCGATATGTAAAGACGCTATAGTTGACGACTGCCGTATGCCAAGATTTTTTCTAATCAATAATTATCAATCAATTATTGTTGGTGATTGACAATGAAGAAATACCTCTTGACGTTTCCACCGAAATGATTTCGTTCCCTCCGAATTTCTACTATTTCACAACGACGAACTCCTTACGAGTGTTTTCCTAAACATCATCCAAAATTATGAGAACCACCATTGCAATGCATTGGTTGAGTGCATGTTAGATTTTAGCAGCGAAAAATAAGAATGTCAATGATTTGAATTTCGTAATTCAAAATGAATTTTCTGGACAATTACGTTCAATCAACTCAATTGATTATGTGACTAATCCGGACGATGTAACCAATTATCCAACCCAATTCCTGACTTCATTTGATTTATCAGGATTACTACCATATAATTTACGACTGAAATTGTGTAATTCAACCAGATTGGTCGCAAAGGAACTCAAGACTTATGTCATTCAAGCAATAATACTCAAAGGCGAATTCAAGGGTGAGGCAGTGTTCATTCCAAGAATTCCACTTATTTCAAACAATTTAGCTTCCGAGTTCAAACGAAAAGTGTTTCATGCAATCAATATCTAAAACTCGAGTGTCATAATCTGTTATTAATCGCGAATGAACGATAAAAAAAAATTAGTTAACAAACAAGCCAAGCATGGCTTAAAACTACTCAAAAAAAATTTAAACATAATTGCTTAGTACTATTTGAATCATAAAAATTGGTTAGAGCGGAACAAAGTTCGCCTGGTCAGCTAGTTTCATATATTCCAATCATTGAGAGTAAGATGCCAGTGTTTTCAATGCCTGGAATGAAGTCAATGTCTGTTTGAAATCTCCATACATATGTTTTGCTATAGTTTCTTCAGCGTTATGAAAAAACTGATGGTTCTCTGCGGGCGTGAGTGTCATTTGATATACTTACTTTCATCCATATATACACAAAGTTTATAAATTTTGTTGTTTCGATAATCTCAGCAAAGAATTTTGTCTAAACAGAGTACTTTCCCCTGAATTCGTTTTCAGACATATCAAGGTCATCTTTTAAAACGTTATAACTATTGTCGTCAACTTCTTATTTTCAAACGCTGTCATCCCAGCTAGTTTCTTTAAGTTACGATATTTTATTATGAACTGCGTTGATTTGAAATGATCGTACGCTCTTTAAACTCTTTGAACATTACTAGTGATATAATCTTTGTTGCACTTAAATTCTTCAAAACTGAATGATAAATATGAGTCAATTGTGTGTCGATACAGGTCGATCGATGTCGATCGATACATCAATTAAATCCTAACTTGAATCCCAAAATAATAAATTCTTTCATATTCTAAATCACGCTCAGGGTACTGCATTTACCACAGCTTCAAGATTATATTTGAAAACTTCAAATTTGAATTCGTAATGCGTTAAAAATACCCACTAGACATCATACTGAGATTTGAATGACTGAAATTTACATGATCGTTGTCTTTGGTTTCTATGACAATATCAGACCTATTTTGAATGCAGTCGGTTTCACTTGTCGCAACGAGGTACACGGTAAATGTGTTCTTTCCCGTGATAGATTTTAAAACGAGTTCTCCGCGTTAAATACAATATATAACAGATTAAATTTCATAACACGTTATAGTAATGTTCATTTTATTATGACATTCAGCAATCTGAACATGGTGACAACTTCTAGCAACTTGAAAATATTTTATGGCCAACGACCGGGTGTTTTTGCACTAATTCAATTTAAGTATCCTCATTCTGAAGATTAATGAAGGAGGAGACCTTACATTATTAATTCTGCAGGATAAAATTGAGCTAATAATTACGACTACAATGCATTACCTTGGAGAACTTTTTGTTTTATTAATTTGATTACTGAATTATGAATTGTTCTGACGGTAACTAGAACTAGGTCCTTGGGATAAAATTGGGCATCATGAAGCATTCGTTTTTGAATTATTATTAGCGGAATTTGTGAATGTGTAAATGTGTCCCTTCACTTTTTCAAACGTCATGTCAAGTAAGCTTTCATTTTAAGTTTTAGTGTCTTGTGAATTTAAGAACAGACGCAAACTTCTCTCTAACGGGCCACTTCTTTTATGAGCATCCAATAAGATTTCCATTTACATTATATTTTTTAAGAGTGTAACCCATAATTTTAGCTAATTTTGTGGATTTTATATCAAACCGATCAATCGGAAAATTTAAATTGCTTAAGATTATAAACCTTTATCCATTTGAACAGATGTCGTCAAATATTAGAAATCTTTGTCCTCCAAAAACATTTTTTTTCTAAACAGCACGCCAAGACTTTATTGAAGCATTCTTAGGTGATTGGGGTTAGGTTCCGCGTGGATTGTAAATAATGGCTCTGATAATTAATCCACAGGGTAGGGATTCAGCATCTGAGCTATTTGAAATGGAATCATAGAGCTATGCTGAAGAACCAGGGAAATAACCTTTGGCTGCTACATAGAGAACTCTTTCTAATGGCAGAAAAGTATTGTGGCAGTAATTTCTTGTACGATTTTGTTCCTGCTTAATATAAGAGTTATTTCTCCGCATGCCAAAAAAAAACAAAAATCTTGATTTGAGTGTATTCTTTTCACAGCTTATATTTTAAGTTAAAATGGAATGGATGGATGGAATCCTAGCAATTGAGCAAACAATTCCGAATGTCTCCTGTTTCGATGATCAGGCTCCTTGGGCATAATCTGAAATGCAAACCATCCAAACACAACACAGTACTCGGTTTGATGGAGCGCCGAGATCAAACAAAGCAGAAGTGTTTTGGTCTTCTGGTAGACTGTGAAATTTTTGTTTACGGTTGAAAAATTCTTCCTCCTCCAGGACAGTCATAATCAACTGAGTAAACGTGTGAATGGCAAAAGTCTTACACATGCTCAAAAAAAAACTAGTTCTTCAACGCTATTAGAATGTATTGAAAATCGTGGAAAAGATAACTTCCTCTTCTCTCCACAGAACCTAACGTTAAATCCGACATCGGATGCTATATCTTGCAGGTTTCAAGGAGCCACTTGCTTTCCCATGCTTCATATTCAACGGATGATCGACGGATATTCAACGGCGATGATCTTTCAGATGCCAGAGCAGCTGTATCTCATCGACACGAACTTTCCATCGAACGGAAGGTTTTAACTTACATAGCTTCTGCAAAATGTCAAAGTTTTTCTTTATACAAAAGGTCACTATAGTGTATCGTATACGATTGGTTATGCATGAATAGATTATCAGGTGGTATAAAAGTCTAGCCAAAACTAGCCATGAAAACTTTGTAATTATTTACAAACAATAATACAATGCCAGCCAATGTACTTGAGCTAAAATGAAATGAAAATTGAACGAAACAGCAAAGACTGCAGAGATGGCTCGACATTAAAAATAAAAATGGCCGCTGAAGTTGGCCAGTCTTGCGCGTGGCAGATTATTCCAATCCAATGATTGGAAACTCCAATGAAAGTATCCTGAGAAACGCCTGACAGGACTTTAACTGGACCAGTATCTCGACAACTTATTATTCATGCTGTCATGTTTGATTTTTGGTAACCTCCTAGATAAGTTAAAATCAGGACATTTAGATCTTCCAAATGGACATGATGGCTCACCAAATGTAGTTATCATTCAATCATAATGAACTCTTAATGGAAACCCTTTGGTTCCTTCATTTTTGTGTTATTTAGTAATGTTTCTTTCGGCCGCTGGAGTCTTCGTAACATTTTGTTAGATATTCAGAGTTAAATCAATTCTTTGATAAACTTCGTTTCTAAGTATTTCCGTGAGAGGAAATTGCTTGTGTGAATTTTACTAACGCAACTCTTTTGTTTTTGTTTTTCTTCAGGATTATTGGTACATCACATCAGTGCTAGTGCAGAGAAGATCACTCGTTGAAAACCGGAAATCTGTACAAAAATCGTCGCCAAATATCAGATTTACTATGCAGGATTCACAGGTAGCTCGCATTGCTTCGTTTGGCACAGCTGTATCGACAAGGATGACATTCAAGAATTCGGTGCTGATTTGGTGAGTTCGTTTCTCTACGTTTTACTCAGTCACCCCAGTATTATGGGCCAGTTAAGCAAGAAACCTTTCTTTAAATATTGATTAGTAGGCAGAAGAAGCGGTTCTGTTCATTGTATTTTGCCTGATCAATAGTTAATATTTCGTATTTTGATATCCTGCATGTATTTCTGCAATAAAATAGCGCATTTTATTGTAAATTAACGAATTCACCGACATATCCAATTCCCAGTATTATGGGCCACTTTTGAGTAAGACCAATATTATGGGTCAATGTTCCCAGTATTATGGGTCAGTCAAATAAAAAATATTATTTGCTACTATTTTAGACTTATTTTATTCCGTTTTACTCTGCATGATGATACATTTATTGTTACATGTTCATCGGGTTTATATACATATACATATAAAAAGTTGATATAAAGAAAAACTATAAGTAATTAATCGATGTGTAATGTTTCTGTTTCTCTTCTTATCAGTTTTGATTGATTTTCTTGTTTTCCTGCTCAGATTCTACTGTTTGTTTAGTCGCTTCTTTGTCTTTTTGCCTGTATGTAACTTTGCCTTCTCTTTTTTCTTGTCTTCTCTTGCCATTTTTTTCAGTAGATTTTCTTCTTCCTTCTTCTGTTTCTGCAATTTTTTTTGTTCGATCCTTGCTAGCTTGGCTTCTTCCTGCTCTCTTTTCGACTGATCCTTCTTGTTGTACCATTCTAACCATTTCGTACTAGTTGCCACAGATGGAACATGTTCTTGAATTCTCCGCTTACGACCAACCTTCTTATCATCTACTCGAGGCCAAATGAGCACATCATCGAAAGGATCGTTGGATTGAAGGTTAGATCCTACGTTATCTTCCTGAATAGACTCATTTATGGACTCAGCATTTCGGACAGGCTCTTCAATATTCGATTCATTAGCTTTAAAATGCAATCCAATTATGTAGTTCAGCTGTATATAAAATTTAATAAAAACAACTTACCAAGCCCTGAATCATCTGTTATCTCAGCTGGAATACAATTGCCGCTGTCATCGATACTGAAGTTTATAGAAACACTACCGAACTGATTTAGGGGCTCCGTAAACATCAATCCTTCTGACTTGTCCTTAATAATTTTCCAAAAATTGAAACACGCCAGTTCCTCCAGAGGTCCATACCAATAGTCTTTGAGGTAATTATCCGTGAATCTTGATAGAGCCTCTGCTTCCAATCCTGTTTCAATGTACCAAAGTTGTCGTTTATAGAAATCTGACGATTGCTCTTGTAACGCAGCATTAGAATTTGTGTTTGGTACAGATTGATTTTCACTGTTGTTTTCAGTTTTGGCCTCTGATACATTTGATGGTAAGGAACTGAAATCAATCTCGCTCACATTCCATGGACATATCCCGCATAATTTGAATCCTTTTTTTAGGCATTCCTTTGAGTTCGAAAAACTCTCGATGGCTGTTTTCATTAATTTTCCAAAGTTGGCCTTATTCACCCTGGCATCAGCCTTACTTGAAACAAAATCCCCCAACACTTTAAACCAAATTTTTTTCAAAGGCCCGAAAAAAACTTTGTCCAGCGGCTGTAGGAACCTGGTAGAGTTTGGAAAAAGGGAAACCAAGATGATTTTCTTGTCCGTACAGAACTGTGTCAACTCAATGCTGACGTGGCTTTTGTGTCCATCAATGAAGACAATAACCGGAAACTCGATCTCTTTGATTAAAAGCCAGTTGTAGAAATCGTTGACTATGTACTCAAAAAATGTTTTCGAAGTTTGCCATCCCTCATCCGAAATTCCTACAGACCAGCCAACTGGAACATTCTCCGCGATTTCACGTGTTACTCGCTTGCCGGGGTAGATGATCATTGGTGGAGTTAGCACTCCGTCAGCACTGCTGCCAAAAAGTACTGCGAAATTCTCTTTGTCACAATTGTTGTTCACAAAGTAAACATTGCTGGCCCGAGCGTCGCACAGCGCTTTAAATCTAGCTGGCACAAGCTGGAATCCCGATTCATCGAAATTAACGATGCGTCGCGGATCATTGAAGATCGATAGATCAACGTCAACATCTTTGAGGTTGTCTTCCACTTCCACAAACCATCCGATAATTTGATCCTTAGTTACTTTTGCACCAGCTTTCGGCAGCCTCGTAACAAACTTTTTGTTGATAGTGGGATGTCGTTTTAAAAAGAATTGGGACCAATTTTTGCCTGAAATAGAGTAAAGTGAACATAATTTACCTAAAAAAAATCCTACAATGACTTACTCGGAAATGACTCTGGCAACTCCCGCGTTTTCCGGATCTGTTTAGCATACTCAGCAACTGTGCGAGTAAGAACCGACTCACTGACCGGCAACCCTGCTCTGGCCATGTAAAGAATCCATTCTTCGATTTTGGCTTCTTCTTCGGGAAGAAGAACAGTATTAGGTCCTGACTTGTTACTTTTTGGCGGTTTTTGAAGGTACCGTTGAAGTGTACTGTATGGGACATTGTAATTTCTTGCAGCTTCGCGAACTTTTCCCGTTTGTCTTGCCTGATCGAGAGCCAGATTCAAAACACCGTGTTCGTAGGATTTCCGGTTCTGTTTTCCGGTTTTTCTGGAAGGCATCTTGCTTTTTCTAAACAAATTAAAAAGGATGTATGTAAATAAATCAGCAAACCACTGTTCCTCAGTTCACCCGACCCATAATACTGGGAAAACTGAATTTCGTTGTCAGTATTGTGGGCCAATTTTAAGCTTCATATAACATTACTGAACACGAATATTATGGCGTGAATATAACGTAATTAAATGAATAAATACCTTTTCTTTGGAGATTCATCCATTCCACTCATGAGAACCGCATTTTACACACGAATTTTACTTATTTTCCACGACCGAATTTTGATGGTGACAGCAGAAACAACAACAAATAAACAGCTGATCATAACCTTCTAATTTTTATCGGGAAAATAAGAAACTACACACGTCTGAGCCTAGTGATTCACTGTGAAGCATACAAGCATACGTTATTCATATCTGTTAAAAATATACTTGATTGTTTAGCGTTATTATGTTATGTTTATATTGGTAATAAAGCAATGACTGACCCATAATACTGGGTGGCCCATAATACTGTGGTGAGTGTATGTTTTCAAGTTTTAGTAATGTACAACACTATTGAAGCATGAAACACTATGTTGATATGTGCATTAAATACATTGAATGTGAACCTGGTCCCATCAATCGTTCGTGTTGAATCCTTTATCATTCTCTTCCCAACCACACAAATGACCGAGTTCAGCTCTTGCGATCTTTAAGGCTGGCGGTGGATCGCAAGCCTTTCGGTAAGGAGATGGCAATTAGTCAGTATCATTTCCTTTTCCTCGCAACGGAGAAGCTGGGCATCTACTTGCCAGAAGTGCCAACATAATTAATTGATACATTAAAGCAAAAATGCATAGAATCAATCATTTTGTGTTACCTATCACAATGAAACTGCCCATATTAAACAAATTAAAACCAACTATTCCGCTTACAATTGAAAACTGGAATACGATTACGAAACGATTCCACCAAAAGCTAAATACGTTATTAAATAAACTCACACAAAATTTACCGCATTACTTCGTCAACAACTCGTATCACCCCTTTTTCACCATGTGACGGTCCGGCACTAATCCCATCACCCCGAATTTCACTTTCTGGCTCACTCTCTCCTCCAGTGCGGGTTGGAAAAACCATTTCTCTCCACAATTCTCCTCCATTCTCGCAATTGCAATCGCTCGTGCTCTCATTTTTCCGGCGCGTGCTCTCCACCAGTCAGTCCCGTCCGTACAATAAACGAGTTAGGTTACTGTGGTGGGTTGGGACTGGGAGTGGGATTTCGTTCGAAAAATTCTACAACCGACGAGGACATAGCACTCGTATCGTTCGGCCGATCCAACTCGGTCGTCAGTTCACTTCCGTCAGCCGTCCGTGTACATTCGCTTGCTTGGGCTTTGCCAGCATGGCGGTAGGATCCGCATCAAGGAACTCAGTAGTGGAAGAAACGTGCAACATTATAGTGTGCTCTATGTGTGATGGACCATCAAGAGAAGTGGCACAAAGTGTAGAAGCTTCGTCAGCAGTATCGTCGTCCTGTTGCGCCTCTCGGTTCAGGCAGGCGAACAAGCAGGCAGGCAGGCAAGCATCAGCAGCAGCAGCCAGTCAGTCAGTCAGTGGAGTAATGTGTTGTAGCGCGTCTCTGTATTGTGCGATGTGATTTATGCTTATTCTTTCAAACGGGCTACGGTGGTGGTGTTGGTGCATTTGGCAAGGATGTGTTGGTGACTCGAAAATGTGCAGATTTTTTTCGCCTTCTTTACTTCGCTGTCTGATGGCTGACATACGGTTTTATTTTATCTCGGGCAATGTGCAATATGGCAAATGTAAGAAGAAAAAAGAACCAAAAAAATGTGCTTCAACATTTCAAAAATATTCGTCGCTCTTGGGAAAGGATGAGAGGTACCTCAACGCAAACACACAAATACACAACATATGCGGAGATCAACGGCTGCCAGGCCCGGCTCAAGCGTGGAAAAAAGGATCATACTCATAAAATTCATATGGAAACGATTTCGTGAGTGTTTTATGCTGATGCTGATGAGGATGATTTTTTTTTGCGTTTTATGGTCGTTGCTGGTCGGGAGACGAAAGGGAGGTAGGGAAGGTCCTTGCTGAAATTACTGATAAATCGTTGTTCGTACAGGTCCTTTGGTGTGGTCAACAGCGGTGTAATGTTTGGTTAGGTTTTCAAGATCGTCATTACGGGTTGTTTGTCGAGATAGTTAGAGCGCCTGGAGAAACACGAATGAATGAGGGCAAAGTCGGAGAAAAAATCCTTTATTTTCGGCTTGACTCCGTGCATCGTGAGCGACTGCCATCCAGGATGTCCGCGCCCGCATTCGACATCATTATACATACTCGTCTCCGTCTACAGCTCTGCAGCCTAGGCACATGTAGAAAATGTCTATGCGAAAGGAAGCAGATGCTTTTTCGGCTGTGCGACATGGATGGAGTGTGAGTAGGGATGATATGGGGAGGAAGAAGAATGAAAAGAAAAAAAATCAACGTGGTGATGCAATGCGATGGGAGATGGTGGTTTGCGTTCGCTATCGGATGCAATTTGAGTCGAATTTTTGGGGGAAACATGCTGTATGACGAGGAGTGTCATTTTTGCCATACTCAGGAACAGTTCATATGAGGAATGAAATTTCAACAACTTTTTGGAGGTTATGTTCAGGTTAACTGAAATCTTATATAATTTCATGGAATGCGACTTCTTCTAATTATCGTTAAGCGACCATGCAGGCGAATCAGCACTATCAATATGTGTCTGACAGTGTGATGAACAATCAGAAATAAGTACTTGGGAAAAAGGCATGTTGCTTGTGATATATAAACGTAGATGTTTTCCAAACTAAAATGTACTCCATTACAAGAGCAAGGTTGGATTTGTTTTCTTATCTTCGAATCTGACTTTCATGTAGAACAACACACTCGGACGGGTTGACCTCGTGGCAATTAAATTTGCATGATTTTTGAATAGTGATTATCAAATACATTTGAGTATATTGAAAACTAAATCAATGATGATTTTACGGATTGTTTCAAGCATATTTGAAAAAGTGCAAATCTACCCGAAACTACGACGAAACTACGAAACGCTCATTTCGGATTCCCTAAGAAATCTCACCAATTTAAAACCATCATTAAGCTAGCGTAGCTTGGGTTATAAAGCCGAATGCAATTAGATCGATCGCAATTAGTCCAAAAACCATTAAGGCGGACGATTGGGTCACTAGGCCGAGAGCCATAAGGGTGAAAGGGTCATTACGCGGATTTTATGAAAATAGAAGATTCTACTTAATATTTCATGAAATCTTCGATCCTCATACGTTCTTCTCACCATGACCATTTTTTTTTCTATGTTAAATACTTGCAATCTGCTAACATATCAAGAGGAAGATTGAATTTATTATTCCTCGAAATCTTTTCGTCATGAAACCATGCGTCATCAAGCAAACATTTCTTATTTTCTTCAATCTGCCGACTTGCTTTGTGGAAGATTAAATTGAGTATTTCTTGAAATCTTTTTGATTTGCAACCTCTAAATTCTACGGGAGGTTTCTTCTTCTTTAAATTATATTCTGTTTTTTCTAGTTTAAAATCTTGTCATCTGATAACAGTTGAAGATAGAACATAGGATTTTTTGAAAGTTTGATACGATTTGAAGCCATGAACTACTATGAGAGATTTTTTCCTATTTCCAATCGGGTGCCGTTTTATTCTAATTAAAAAACTCGCAATATGAAAATATAACTTGATATCTTTAGTATATGATACAATCGATCTTCCATGGCACATTTTGTCTTCTTTGAACCATGAGCATTTCTTTCAAATTTCAAGATTTTCAATTTGCTCTTTTGATTGAACTTTCTCGTAAGCTTTGGAACAAAAAAATAAATAAATTGTCATGAGAGAATTTTTTATACTTTAAATCATTATCAGTTATTGCTTGTTTCAATTGATATTTCTGGCACGTTTTATAGACCACGAATTTCAAGGCTATTGTGTTATACAGCAATAAAAAAGTGTTGCTGGCAGGGAAGCCTTGATCGTGGCAAAAGATTATGAATCTATAAACACGTAAAAACTATTTCATTTGGTTTGAGCGATGAAAAGACATTGTGACGAATTGACAAGAGTTATTTGGTTGAATGGGGATATAATTTGACTCGGTTTGGCATAAAATATTTACAGATTTTGTAATTTAAATTTGTTTTTGTTTGCTTGATTTCATTTCAAAGGCCCAGAATAAAGATAATTTTTATTCAAAACCTAAATACAGATTATTCTAAATGAGTTGCCTAAGGATTCCATGTTTAAAGGTAATGCTGGCTTACGCTTTATTCCAAAGAATCCGTCAATACTCTTTCATAATACACAAATCAACATCTAACAATCAGTTCCATATATCATTTTCTTTAAAAAGTCTGTTAATCATTACAGAGTTATCATAATAAACATGTTCAAAGTAACTAAAATTCAGGTATTCTTTGATATAAACTGCTTTCAAGCTCCATCAATATTGCTTAAAGATGCCGAGGCAAAATGCTACTAGAGAAGCTATAAAACATGATCAGGTTTTTAAGAGAATCCCTATGTCCTTTTAGAAACCTGAAATAAAAAACAAACACAAAAATGGATCAGAACTAAAAAATCACAAATCTGTTATAGGTTGAAATTTTCCGTATTTATCTTTATGTTACTTGAGTTATATTACGCTGAATGAAAAGATTAGAGAGCAAACAGGTTCGCCGACAAAAAGGCAACCATGATCGATGAATTGCAATTTTATTCTTAAAACTGTTAATCTCTATTTAATAACAACGTTAGCATTGCAACCCAATTTACTTGCGTATTAATCTTTTGATTCCAAGTGATTTGAATGGCAAAGTGGTGAGCTTAGTTCGGAAAAATCACCCGTCCTTCATTTATATAATAAAGGTACGAAACTAGAGCACTAGAACCGAGCACTCGATTGACAGAGCAAACCCAATAAAAGGTATCGAAGAGCCCGTCCTCGTTCCGCGGAACGTTAACAATAGGGAGGAGGCATTCTCAGGCTCCCTATCCAAATAATTTCACTTGGGTTGCCGTGATGGTCCCTCCCTTTTCCCGTTGGCAAACATTTTTGTTATTTAATATTTAGTTTATTATGTTGTGGTCAGTTGATTGCCGATCTTGTGTTAGCAAATTTGGCTAGAAGAAAAATTGGTTGGGGCCGTATACTCATTCTCATTGATTCTGCAGCAAGTTGAACTTCTCTATACAATAACCATGTTCACGAAACGAGAAAGCATTGCGATCCCTATCCTTTTTATTTTTCGCGGAAATGGGTGGTTTCTTACTCGGTCGACGGCCAAGCATCAGTCAAACGACGTTTAACGGTTGAAGCGTGGATTTTTAAATCATGATATTCCACCAAGTGTTTGTTCATATCCATGAGGATTCTTCTGGGATCTGCTCGCGGCATCATTGTTATCATACGGTAACTTTTGGTAACTGTTGGTCCACCTGTTCTCATGGAGTTTCTGACTTTACTTGTTTCCACATTTTTCTTGCTGCAGAAGCTCACTAGATGACGAAAAATGTGGAAGTCCCGTACTACTTGAGCTTGTGAACGTCCATCTTCCAAATATTGTAGTACACGTTCCGTAAATGTGAGAGGTTATTAACGTCCTCCACTTTGATTCGTTATACTATTTTAAATTTAATTCCGTGATATTATTGCAAAATATTACATTGAATTATAAACACAAACAGCTATTTTGCCGGTTTACCGAGCAAATAAAGAACCACATAAAAACAAATAAACGTCATATCGGGAATAGTTTGCGGTGTTGCCAATTTTATTTTGTCAAAGAATCTACTGTTGAATGACTTTTGAGCGCTACTGTATAAATTGTTTACTTATAAAAGCAGTTAAAACTTTTTAGTGAGTTAAAACTTTTTAGTGGAACACCTATAACTAGAAAATGAGAAGAATGAATAGTAATTTCCATTCAATTCAAACTATCTTTATTGCATATCTTGACAGATACGCGTATTTCATCTACATGAGCATGGTCTACCAAGAGGATTTTTTCTCGTTGGGAAATTTCTCGACTTCCCTGGGCATAGATTATAATTGTGCTTGCCACAATTATACAAATTCATACATTGGTTTTGGCAAAGCAAGCTCTTAATAAATAACTGTAGAAGTGCGCTTAGAACACTAAGTTGAGAAACAGGCAAAAGCTCGTTTAGTGAGCGGCAAAAAGGCCAGGAAGAAGAAGAAGGTTTTTTCTCTCTGATTTATAATGAGGTTTCAGATGAAGTTGTTCCAAATTTTTGGAAACTTAACTTAGATAAGAGACAAAGTAAAAGAGTTATCAGTTTTTCTCAGCTTTTTTTTATAAAAACTAGAAGAATTCCATCAGGTCTCGCACCTTTCACGGTGTCCAAATTTTGTAAACCTGTAAGAATAGTTTGTGCATAAACCTAACTATCATTAATGTGGCATGTAACTAAAGGAAAAATGATCAGTATGGCGATCGTCATTTGAAAATGACGAGTAAATATCTTGAAAAAAATTAGTCTACAGGTTGCAGATATCACCAGAATTTTTAACGATATTTTCATCTCTATATGTTTTCGAAGAAAAGTAATTTCAATTTTGATCTAACATATTTAAAGAAATTCTTAGGGCAAGATTTAATTTCGCTCTCGGTTATGATATTATGACCTTTCAGTACGAAATGGATTAATTAATTAAGTTGATCGCAAATTATTTTTTTTACTGATCTTCATTTGTACTATATTGTGCATTGTTTCGAAAAAATGACGAGCCTTCTACTTGAATTTTTCTTCAAAATAATGATATATCTGTTGAACTAATTTGGATGTTCAGAGCTATAGCACCATCTATTTCTATTACTAGACAAATTGAACAGTTCTAGGGTGGCTACAGACTCGGGAAAAATTGTCAAATGAAAGCTCACACCGCTTTCGTTTGACTTGAGAAGTGAGAGATCAAAACAGGGTTTTTCCGAAAATTCATCAGTTTTTTCACTGAAAATTTACAAAGTTCGTTGAGTGGAAAATGAACGCTACAAATTTTGCCCAATTTTAAAATAGAAACTGGTTCTGCCATGAAATGGGTAATCAAGAAAGCGAGAGAATTAGTAAAAAAATCCTACAAAGACGGTTTGGAATTCTTCAACGACTCTCGATTTTACTGTGGTTTTAAAGAAACTACTCTACAAATCAACGTTTGTTAAAATTCTACATGTACGTAAGGCACGTAAATCATTTTATACTCGAAAACCATGAACGCTTTACTATTTTTCTTCGATTTTATTCTTCCAGGAACTTGCAAGATCAATGACTTATATAAAGCGATTTTTGTTCTCGCTTGTAAAATGAGACAACTACACATTTGAAAAGCCCAAGGGTAGGGAACCAGATTTCGGATGATTCAGTGATTCGATGACAGGCAGCGTGCTCTGTACCGATTGATAGACTCACTGAATCGCTCTTTGAGTAACTTTATCTCAGCCAGACGGTGGACCTCAGTTGCTCTTGTCCTCGGAGGGGTGTTGAGGATCATCCTGAAGAACTTATTCTGAACCTGCTGAAGTTTAAGGTGATGTTTTTTTGCGCAAATCTCTCAGCCTGGCATGCCGAATTCCATGACCGGGAGTATGATTTGCTGGTGGCAGCAAGTTTGTTCTTCAGGGATAATGTAGACCTTCTGTTGACCAATAGGCGCAGTAGCTTCAACAGAACGTTACACTTTGTGACCGTTTTGCCAACCTGCTCCCCGACAATCAGCTTGTTGTATAGGAAAACGCCAAGGTAGACAGCTTAATTTGTCCAATTTACCGTTGTGTTGTTCAGGATTATTTTACAATCCTTGGGGTGTGAAAATAGGATGACCTGGGTAAGGACGTAGTTTGAGAAGGTGTGCCCCTCTTACATCGTTCACTGCTGCATATGAGATCTCCCTTACTTACATTTGAAGTCTGTGATAGAAAAATACTTGGTATTAAGTAAATTTAATTTGGAAAATGAAATTATAACACATCACCTTATATTTTTGAATTGTTTAAAGTTATTTTTTCAATAGTTTAAACCGTTATTTTTCAACAGCTTAATGTTGAAAATCATATGTTTTCAGTAATGGAATCGACGCGTCGAAACATTTCAAAGCCGTTAGCGCAAACATTTTGAAAATGTTTGGAGAAACGACTGAGAAAATAACGTTCAAAACCTGACTGCTTAACGTGATTTACAAGAAGTTTTTTTTTAAATTGTACCCCAGTTTAGTAAACAAAGACGTAATCCTACGTCAAAAACTGTAATGATGAAAAAAAAAAGAATTGAACTAGGCTTTTTGACATTTGAACAGACGGTTTAACTGTTGTTTATAATTACTTTTTGATACACTTTTTATGATGCAATGGTTATTTCGCAGATGAACCTTCATTATCATCCCTGCAATGCTCATCATACAAGAACCAGTTCTGAGACTGCTGTGTGTTGTTCATAATTCGTAGTTATTTTAAAAACTTGCCATCTTCTCAGTAAGCTTGTTTAACTTGGCCCAAAATTGATGATCGTTCTTTGGTTTTTGAACTACTCGCAACGTTCAACCGTCGATGTAAAAAGTTTCTGAACTTCCATGAAAGCAGTTTTAAAAGGCCAGATTCCTTTCATATCATTCCAGATAGAGGATCCTTAGTATCTTTCTGATTCTTATTTAAGATGACAGTTAATAGAATTCACAAACAATCGCAATTATAAAAATGCAAACATATGCATTTGTTCAGATAGCCAAGCAGCTCTGAATTCTTTAAAGTCAAAAACATTCACATCTAAGCTGGTGTGGGAATGCGCACAAGTTTTACAGCAATTGTCCTGTTGCAACATGGTTAACCTCTATTGGGTTCCTGGTCATTGCGGAATTGAAGGAAACGAAAAAGCTGATCAGATGGCAAAAATAGGGTCATCCATGCAATTTCTAGGGCCCGGACCATTTATTGGTTTATCTTCTTGCGCCTTAAAAGTAGAACTAAAGAACTGGGAAAAGGACAAAGTACAGGCTATCTGCAATAGTACCTCCAATGCCCGGCAATCCAAACAGTTCATTAAGCCTAACGCTTCTCAAACGAAAGAGTTACTTAAACTTTCGAAACATGACTTGAGAACATACACTGGTTTGATAACTGGACATTGTCCAAGTAAATATCACCTGAAAATCATCGGTAAACTTCAGGAAGATAAATGCCGCTTTTGTGGATTAGAGAGTGAAAGCTCTAAGCATTTAATGTGCGACTGTGTTGCACTATTCAATAAACGATGCAGATTTTTTGACAAGGGGCTCATTGAACCCTGTGAAGTCTGGAACACTGCTCCCAATCAAGTAGTACACTTCATAAGAAATGTAGTACCTGCTTGGGAAAATTGCCTACTGCCGTAGTGGTAGTTACTCCAAATAATAACTTACCATTGCGATAATATGGCATAAATAAAAAGGAGGACACGCCACAATAAATCAAATCAATGGTCGCAGTGGCAATACGTCCCCAACAAGGGGAAAAAATCGCAATTAAGGCAGAAAAGATTAAATATGACTGTGACAAAATCTGAATAGATTCTATTTGGAATAGAACAAATTTGCTGTTAGTTGAATCCAAAATGCATTTTTTAATCATTTAATTATGCATTATGAATCACCTTATAACTTATAACAGTTACTTAATTAGGCCGCCTGAAGAAACTACGAACTTTTGAGTTTACTCCAGCCATAAGAGTCTGTGCAGATTTCTCTGCCACCGATTAGATTTTCGAAATGTTTCTATTGCTGTTGCTTGTTGTTTATAATGACCAAGTTCTCTCTTCACGAGAGCCCAATACCGCTCGATAGATCGCAACTCCAGGCAGTTAGGTGGATTTTCCTCTTTCGGTTCAACATGGACTCCATTCGCTTTATACCATTTTAAAACATCTTTGCTGTAGTGACAAGATGCCAAATCAGGTCAGAATTGCAAGGGAGTGTAATGGTTGAGTAGGAATTTTCTACAATTACTTATTTAGGCATTCTTCACGGTAAACAAGAAAATTTACCGTTCCGGTAGTGATGATGCTTTGTCTTGCTCAACCACAACTGCATATTGCCTGCCAAATCAACAATTTTTTGGGAAACTTGGCATTTTTCTTCGTCCTGAAATGCTCCTCTACGCCGTTCCGTTGCATGGCAGTTTAATAAGACATTTCGGGAAGCTGCTAAAAGTATTCTAGCACATATGTTTCATTTTCCATTATCACGCAGGAAAACTTCGTCAAATATTTGCGGTACAACTTGCGAGCCCGGGTTTTAGCCGTCACATTATTTTTATTATAACGGTTCGGCACAGTTTTCACCTTAAAGGACTTCATACCTTGCCGGTGCTTAAAAGTATGCACGAAAGTTGGGGACATTTTTTTCCAGTACCGAAAAGATCTGGTCACTTCTGCAATATTTGCTTATCCTTCGGGTCCTTCGGGTGGTTCCAGAGATTCGTTTTTGTAACGTTCCTAGTCTTTTTGGCTGTTGTCAAACGTGTATTGATAGATTTAAGAACGTTTTGGACAGTGCTTGCAGGAAAACCAAGTATTTTTGCAAGTTTTCTTACTGACATCCGGATTTTCATTGTGACCGCACAATTCGATCTTAAAGCTTGAAGTATCACCATAAATAGATTTGACACTATGAATAGACATACGTTCCTCAGTCTGCGAACTATTTCACGCGTTGATGAAGAATTTCCAGAGATATTCGTATTAAGGGGTGTCAAGATTTTGTGGCGAACAAGCTTTATGCCATATAGAATTGCCATTGCATTATTAAATCTCAAAAACCAAATGTTGTCCCATTTGTATGCTGCTTTGTATCAATAAAGGGTGTCTCACATCAAATTGGATCACAGGAAAAAAAGCTGTAGAAAATTACCTTGATGACTGATCCTTTTTAGACAGTAAAGGATAGCCCATTAGCTGGATAGGATAGCTGTTGGTATATTTAGTTCATTCAACTTCAATACCATAACCGTATGCTCGCACCTTAGGCTTAACTCACTAGGTGGTTCTGTAAAACATTTAGCAGTAGCTTCTTCTGTACGGAAACCCACTTTTTCTTCATGTCTTCCTCAGATTTGACCTCCTTGGGATGCTTCCGTGGTGCCTGCTTCATGCTAGTCCAGTATTTTTCAATGGGCCTTAGGTCCGGTGCTTTTAGGCTCTGAGAGGGGGGGGGGGGGGGGGTTCATATTCTTGGGTATGAAAGTGACCCCGTTGGCTTCGAACCACTCCAGGATAACATTTGAATAGTGGCACGAAGCAAGATCTGACCTGAAGATCGTAGGGCCCTCGTATTGCTTCAGCAGAGGAAGCAGACGCTTCTTTAGAAACTCCTTGAGGTAGATCTCTCCGTTTACAGTCCAGGTAGTCTTGAACGGCGCATTCCGTTTGCCATATAAGCAAATCGCTTTCCAAATCATGCATTTTTTGGAAAACTTTGAAAGCTTCTGCTTCCTCACTTTCTCCGGAACTTTAAAGTTGTGCTAGGCGCTGAAGAACAGTAGCCCCGGAAGCTGCTGGAAGTCCGCCTTGACGTAAGGTGAGACTGCCATGATGAGACAATGAGACATCGTCAGCATCTGAGTGTACAGTTTCCGGACACGTGACTTTCCAACCGTATTTTGCCGTTCGTCACGATTTGGAGCCTTCTGCACTTTGTACGTATTCACTCCCTTCGGGTCATTGAACGAAAGACTTGGACTGATTCAACTTCTTGGTCACATCCCTGGACGCAGCATTGGGATTCCGATTAAATGCTTTCAGGACACGGTTGTGATCCTGATCACTAATAGAACCTCCATTCTGACCGCATTTCTCCTTCCGTTCGATGCTCAGAGTTTCGAAGTAACGTTTAATCACACGACTCACCATTGGCTGCACAATTCCGAGTTGTTTTTCGATATCCCGATGAGAAATTTCTGGTCATCTAATTTTTTTTCCAATATTCGGAAATCTGCCAGCCATAAATATACAACGGAAAAACACTCTTAGACTTCTACCCAAACTTTCAAGAGAAAATACGCAATGGGTACACACTTAGATTATTTTACAGAAATCTGTTAAGTTTTACAGAATTCTCAACAGCTGAACGTTCGGTAATCTGATTTTACGGATTTCGGTGAAATTTTACAGATATTCTTAAAAAATTTACCGTATTTCGGTAAAATTTCACCGAAATCCGTAAGATCAGATTACCGAACGTTCAGCTGTTGACAATTCTGTTAAATTTTACATATTTCTGTAAAATAATCTAGGTGTGTAATTTTCTACAGCGTTTTTTTTCATGATGCAATTTGATGTGGGACACCCTTTAACATGGTTGGGCATGAAAATCTTGGTAGTTTCTTACACTCGTGCCATCAAAAAACAGAAGTGGCGATCACTATTAAGTGATTTTCAAGTGGTTTTTAGAAAAGATAAAAGTATTGAGCAAGATTATGGAATCATTACAAAGCGTTTCGGGAAGTTTTTTGATTAGCAGTCAAATGCTGGATTTTGAGGACTTTTCATAAATACCTAATAGCGCTCTATTTGTCATTTACGGATTGGAGTTTTGAAATGAATTTAATTTTCCTATTTCGATTCACTGATCACCGCGTAAACAAAAAATACATACGACCTAACTAGATTACCAAAAGTTTAAGCATTCCGCCCCATTCGCTCAACCCGCAATAAAAATAATTGCATTCAATTAAACTTTCCCATACCGTTTTACCGAGTTTGCAATTCATAATTGTGCGATGTTGCTGTTCTGGTCGGAACCCGATCAAAAAGTTTGTCCTTGACCGTAATTAAAACGAAAACAAAAAAATAACAATAATTCGACTACCAAACCCAAGTCGTTGATAATGCTGAGCGGGCAAGAAAATGATAAGGCCAGTCCAAAAATATCACGACCATGAGAGGGCATGGAAATGGCGTTTCGTTTGAAACTTCGGTTGCTTCGTTTTCTTAAATGTGTTTGTGAACCCACCCGGACCGAAGTACCGGATGTTGGAACAAATTAATCTAACCCAACGGCACAGCGACAACGGTGGTCCGGCTAATGATGACGCTGTTTCCCGACCTCCCCTTGGCCACGGTGTGGAGGTGGAATGGGGCTATCGTAGATGGTTGGTGGATTTTTCCCGTTGCCGTGGTCGTCACTGCAGCATATCAGACAGACAGAAAACGGCGCAGATTGTGTCACCGGGCTCGAGTGGCGGAGGGTTCTGGTTGATCTTCCTGTATATCTGGAGGGAGGTGAGCGAGGAGGGGGGGGGGTGATTTCACTGAAGTGGCCCTTTGGCGGAGATCCATTTATTCGCCCATGTTGTCGCTATTAGCTGGCTTGGTCAGGCGGTGGGTGTTGGTTGTGTGGTCGGTGGTTTCTGGTTGTGAACCAAGTGTATGGCACTGCCGATTAGGGATGTTCAAATTCAAAAATATATATTTTTTGAAGACAGATCGGATGGAATAGTTCAAACACTAAATGAAAATGAAAAGATAGAATCCGAGAAAAGAATGACTGCGTCGAGCATTTCTGTCGAGAGATTCTTATCTCATCTGATGTAAAGCAGAAAACACGCGAAGCAAATTATAACTCTGCTCCGCGTAAACCAATCTCGTCCACTGTTGGATGAGTGAAAAAATAACTCGAGATAACAGTATGGAAGCGACGAGCAACCGAAATTCCTCCAGTGCTCCATTCCCACAGGGTAAACGCAGAGAGGAAGTTTTTCATCGGAATAAATTAGATGTAATTTGTAAATTCAGTTCTGTGGGACAAGTATCTAGGGTTGACACAGTTGTCGCCGCCCGCTCCCACAACCTCCACCATTTGGCAATGTGCAAAAGCGTGTTTTCAATCCTTTTAATGGCATTCTACCTTCACCAGCAAAAACGACCGCGATGGGAATGCATTCCGCCGGAGAATGATTTCGGCTGGTTTTTGATTTTGGTCAATGTTCTTCGCCATGATGGCCCTCTCGAGGGAGACACTCAAAGCGGGCTCAATTCTAGCTTGGGGTTTTTTGTTTGCGCTTAATTTCATAGCGCTGAATCACTGTTTGCGGCTCGATGGGGCTTATTTACAACAGTTTAACAGATAAGCGTAGTTTTATGCTCTTATCACCATCCAGCTGGGGTGCTTGTTTGCTTCGTTTGAAATGGTATTGAATATTACGTCAGAATTGACAGTTGAAATGAAGTGATTTTCCGAAACTGCTCGAATGAAACCGATTCATCACAGCAAGCGCAATTCCCCAGGAACCTTCTGTCAAATTCGACCAAACATTACTCACCGGCCCACATCGTTTCGATACACCAAACGGTTGATCACCATCTGGGTGTGAGGACAGAAATCTCCAAACTCCCATAAACAGACAATTATTTGGTCAATATCATTCTCCGTATCGTGCGATAAATAGCAGAACCCTCCTTTCGATTCATCCATCAGCCTCGTGACCGCGACGACCGCCCAGTCGAGAGCCAACATGAATTCGCAGAATTGTTCCACTTCCATGTGTGAATACTTCCATACGAATGACAATTTATCTTTTCTCTGGCGGTCTGACCCGGAACGTAGTGAGGACGAAAGCAGTAAACAAGAGCTTGTGACCACTGTGAGATTGCCCGATCCGACACAATTGGCTTGCAGTTTGGAAATTATATAAATGATTCAGCAGACCCTCAACCTGCCATCCTCATAATCGACCAACGACGATGACGACGATGACTCTTGGTGGTCGCAGTGGGGCAAGCTCAACAAAAAGCGAACCACATTCGGAGGAAAATTATTGCGAGTCCACAGCAGAACAATAAATTATGCTCCACGCAGCATCCGCCTTACTTTTCTCCTTCCGGCCAGAGCAGCATCATCATCATCGTCATCGAGTTTGAAATAACGGCACTTCTCACACCCACACCCAGCCACTCAAACTCAAAACCTCTTCGCCAACAACCAAATACAAACACACAATCTTATAAAGTGACAATGAGGATGATGATCATCATCATCCGACCCCATGATGATTGCCCTGAAGCAAGAGTTAGTCTTTTTAATGCCTGTTTCAATTCCCCCGCGCCGGCCGGGCTCATCTGACCCTACGTAGCAGGAAACCACTAACCCAATACACCACTAGGCGGTTATTGCAGTTCGACAAACCGTATTTTGATAACGGAATGGGATGAGATTTCACCACATTATGGCACAAATTAGAAAACAGAAACCGACCAACCAGCCGGACAAGGTTGTTCTGCTGCGGGATTGCTCCCTGAACAACCATGCATCTCCATTATTGCGTCAGATGATCTGCTCTTCGGCAATTTCGAACCACCCCATCATTCCGCTCGAATTACCGGCCTAGATTCCTTGTGTCAATTCGCCCCCGGAGCCGGTCCTCTCCGTCGACCGCCGCTGCTGCTGCTGCCAGTTTACTTTTCGCCTTATCAGCGACTCAGTGCGGTTGAGAGCTCGTGTGTGTGTATGTTCAGCGGAGCGAGGTGGATGTACCTACCGAAATCATCGTCTGCCACTTTTATTAGTCCCGCATGTTCCGCAACTCAGCCTCGTGACTCCGCTGCCGCTTCCCGTTTCACCCCCTCCACCCAACGATCCCTTCTCGTAATCGTCTGACATCACTGTTCTTGATGGCGAAAAGCACATTATTACAATTTATTTATGTTTTATCTAATCAACTGATTAAATATTTGGCGGAAACAAACATCAACATACACAACCGTGCTCTCGAGCGTGGGTTTGAGCGATTAACGAAAGTGTTGTGCACGGTTTTTTCTTTCTTCTAGACTCGATGCGAGAAATTTGAAACGGGGGTATCGATGTGACGGCTGTGACCTCATGACATAACGATTGAGATTGGCTTTTGATGCTGTGATCAGTATTCGTGTGAGCAGAAGTGGGTTTAGTGATTGGGATCTATTCAGATTATTTAGACCATTTGAAAGCGTTTGGGATCCAGCTGAACATGCGAGATTACTTGGAGGAATTTACGAATGCTGGGCACACTACTAGGCTAGTCAAAAAGTTTTGAAACGACATCTATGGAGTAGTAGAAAAACCAAAATTTCAACGCCATTTGAATATTTCATTTCAATCTGTTAATATCAGGGTGGCCACAGAACCGGGAAAACCGGGAAAACCGGTAATTAACCGGGAATTAACCGGGAATTCTAAAAAACCGGGAAAAACCGGGAATTTATGTTCACACGATTGTTCATAATATAGATTGTGTGTTATTGTCATCGAGCTCTAGGTATTCCTTTCTTAGCGTGTTCATCTATAACGATCTGTGAAATTTTGGAGTGTGTCAATTGATTTACCTTCTATAAATATCCTGCACAGAAAAAAATCTTGTAGTAGAAACTACCATTTTACCCGTCTACGCCTATCTTTAAAACTACCATGAAATTTCAGTCATATTTACTACGTTTATCTTTAAACCTTCAACGTTTGTGGTATATTTGACAGACCTTATGTTGATACCAACTCTACTATGGTTGACTTCAATCGCAGGCATGGTAAAATCAAACGCATTAATAGTCAGGTGAAAATTGTTGGTGTTTGTGCTCAATTTGACCCTCGAAATTGTAGTTTATACAGTGTTTTTTTTTGCGTGTGGATCATTCTTGTTAGTTTGTAGCGACCAGAGTTGCCACAATATTTTTCGTTCCCATGTTTAATTTTCACCAAAAAATCTTTTTTATCTGTGTTTAACAGCAGAAAATCTTGGCAAGAACCTTGCTTCAAACATTCGAATTTAGATGGTCTTATTCAGATTGTAGAAAGTTCGCAATGAACTTTCTAAGCAAGATAAAAGCCAGCTTCCCATCTGCTTGTTTGAAACACAGCAGTTTTCTCCAACAAGTTTCCAAGTCATGATCTTCGATGGCCTGTATCTCATATTTTTCGTAAAAGTACGGATATTGTTTAGAAGTTGAATTGAACTCCTTCAAAGTGTACAGCTTCTTGGGTTCATCACACGATGCAGTTCCTGTTGACAACTGACTAGAACGACAGCCATTTGGTGGCAGATCGATGCAGAACGATGCTTCAAATCTAAGATATTTTGTATCATCTGGAATTCCTTGAATCATTTTAGGCTGCATGATAAGTAACTATAAATATCTTGCATCAACTGTTCCAGTGGCAGCTTTTTGCATGTATAGCTTGCACAAAGAACCAAAAAATGGCAAGGACATTTGATAATTATCAAATGAGTACTGACACGTTTCAGCAGCTTTCTGACGGATTGGTCAGAACGCATCATTACCGATGCTCCATCTGATCGACAGCCAACAAGCCTTTTTGTTTTGTTCAACAGTTGCACAATATATATTGAAATGGAATTTTTAATAAGAGGACATTGGGTCGCAATCATAAACAATGGCTTCTACCGCAAATTTCTCGAGAATGCTAACTTAATCATAGGGAATGACCACGATGATTGTACAGAAGCGAAGTTCCGTTTAGAATAGAAGTTGTAGTTTACTTGAGTGAGTTTGCATTTTCAAGAAATTTGCGGAAGAAGCCGTTGTTTACGTTTGCGACATTGGCCCTTATAAACATTCCATGTCGATATACAGGTTTTCGCACGGCAATATGATATTAAAGATAACCAAAAATCACTTTCAAAATATTATGCTTCGAATAACAAAAATAAATATCGAGAACATTCTTCTATTTGACATGAATGCATGAAGATATTTCTAAATTAGAAGAACAATATTTTATAGAAATCCTTGTAGGAAACTCTGTTGAATTTTGTGGAACAATCGGTTGGGGTACTTCAAAAAAACACTGCTCCAGCGGAATACTTGAAGAAATGTTTAGAGATTTATATGTAAGAATCCTTGCAAACATTCTAGATAAAACTTATAAATCATTCTACAAAACCCCTTGCAGAATATTTAACGTGAAGAATTGAAAACACGAAATTATGAAACTCGCGCAAAGAAAATTTCTTAAATTTCTTCAATAAATCAGGATTTTTTCCAAGAATTATTTCAGCAATAACCTTATAGTTTTTAGTTCGTTCAGGTGTTTTCCAGGGATTCCTTTACAATCACAAAACTTCATAAGTTCAGGATTTCCACCATAAATGTCATCACACGAAAGTTTAACAGAACAGTCAATAAACTGCCAGAAGAAATTGCTGAAAGAATCGCTGGAGGAATGGCTACAAACTCCTGAAGAATACCTATTGAAACGCCATAAGGAATTTCTCAAGCAATGGCTGAGAACTTTGCATGGAATCTTTGGGAAAAGTTTCTTAAAAAAATTATAAAGAAATCATTTGGCGGTACACACACAAACTGACTTTCAGACTGTCATCTGTTTTCAGACTATCATCTAAATTATTTTCTTTAGCTTCATGGGCCTAAAACTGAAAGCAGAATTTGTAAATAGTTGGGTCCTTAAATGTAGTCATTTTTATATTATAAACAACGCTTATGCTGAAAATATCATTTTATTAAGCTTTGGAACTCAATTCGTTCGAAATTGTTTGCTTAGAGTAATTGTTTTCTATTCGTTATTCTAGTTCATTACTACATGATCCGCGCCTTAACACGGGAAATTTTTAACATTTGGTCCGAGAAAACCGGGGAAAAACCAGGAATATGAAAATAAAAATTGAGTGGTCACCCTGGTTAATATCTTTGTTTACAAGCCATTTGAAGTTGACGTGTCAGTGTGTTTTTTAACAATGGGAAAATCCAAACATCGTGCAGTGATTAAATTCCTTGTTTTGGAAGACTTATCGGCTACTCAGATCCATGCTATTATAGTGAAAGTATTAAAAGAGTCTTTTCCATAATTTCGAATCGTTCACCGATGGGTTTTGGAGTTTAAACGTGGCCGTATGAGCGTTGAAGACGAGCCACGCTCAGAACGTTCAAAAAGTGCATCAACACCAGAAATCGTAGCGACAATATAGGATATGGTTTTGGAAGATCGTCGATCGACTGTGAATGTGATAGCTGACACCAAAGGCATTCAAATGGAACAATATAGCATTTTTTGGCTGAAGTTTTGGGTTTCAAAAAGCTTTGTGCACTTTTGCTAACAATGTAACGAAAACACGTTCGAATGCCACTTTTTGACCAACATTTGGAGCAATTTCGAAAGGATAAAAAAGATTTCCAGTGTCGATTCTTCACTATGAATGAGACTTGCGTCTACCACCATGATCCTGCATCAAAACAAGAGGCTAAGGAGTGGTCTGAACCAGGCACTTTGGGTCCGAAGAGAGTTTGTGTCCAGAAATCGGCCAAGAAGGTGTTAGCGTCAGCTTTTTTTGGGATACAAAATGAATTTTATTGGTAGATTATCTCCAAACTGGTAGGACAATCAGCTCTGATTGGTATTGTGATCTTTCGGGCCGGTTGGATGAAAAAAATCGTGAAAAAATTACCCGGTTTGCAGAAGAAAGAAATCATTATTCATCAAGACAATGCACCTGCTTACACAGCTCAGAAAACCATCACGAAAATCAGTGAATTGGGGTACGAATTGTTGCAGTATCCACCGTTTTCGCCAGATTTAGCTCCCTCTGGCTTCTGACTATTCTCACATCTCAAAAAATTCCTTCGTGGAAAGCATTTTTCATCAAACGAAGAGGTTATAACCGTCGTAGAGGAGTATTTTGAAGGCCTTCCAGGTTAAAATGCTAAAATGAAACTAGCAAGGTCAAACAGAAAAAAAAATTAACAAGCGCGTAAAATTTTCCCTCGTTTAATTCCAAGACAAAGGAGGCGTAAACAGCAAAATTGTACGCAATCTTTTATGCACCCCACAACATTGATTTACATAAAACATTTGCATTAAATAACACAGAAAATTCAATTTCTCTGTTAAACTATGTATTCATCTCAAGAAACACAAAATGGGTGCAACCAGTGATGGAATTCTCACTAAAATATTAATTCATCGTGCGATACGTTTACACTTGGGAACCTCCCGTTGCAAGTTTCACACGCCAACGTTTCTTGAGTGAACTTTCTGGGATGCGAAAATGAAATATCGTTAACTTTTTCTACTCGAGCCACTGACGCGAGGATATGAAAAAAATTAGATCATTGTTTTCTCTCTATATCCTTACACCACATTCGTTCTTGAAAAGCACACTGCGCATTTCACTGAAATGGAATCGAGACTGAAAGATATCTCGTATAAATCTATACACTCTCTTGAGTCTGTTGTCCGACTGCTGACTGTCTCGCCGAGAAGGTTGGGCTGATGCAGAGGACAACCTCTATGCATCACGCCATTCCAGCAGACGTTTCCTCTACCACTCGAATATTGCCAACGATGGCGAATACGATTGAGAAATTAATAGCCAACCACACTTCCAATGCAGAAACAAAGCGAAAAATCTAGTCAAACATTTGAAAAGGGCCAATGAGCTAATCGTAAACAATGACTTTAATCGTCGATTTCTCACGAATCACTACACACCCAAGCAATGCTACTACGCCATCTGATTGAACAAACTTCCTCTACTAGATGGTGGTGTCGGTAAGCCTGAATCAGTTTTTATCCATGAACAATCGAGATTTAAAGTCATTGTTTACGTTTGGTACATAGACCGTTTTCACATGTTTGGATAAAAAAAACGAAAAGCGAAGTAAAAACGAACATCACAACTCGTGTAGGTGTCGCCTGCACATACTCGCTAGAGAAAAAGCACAAAACCGAGAAGATATTTGGTTGGATCGGATTTCGATTACGAGTGAGTTGTGAGATGGAGAAACGAAAGATCTCTAGCGATGAGAAATGAAACGTTTCCTCACTCTGCGCTTTCATGTATACCCGTATAAAAATGAAAGCGTTAGAAAAGTGCGTCCTTGTTATCTGAAACAGTCTATAATGGGCAATATGAGGTAAGGACTTAAGTAAATGCTGATGTGCAAACAATTTCAAGGAAAATGGAGCGTCACTAAACCTTCTTAGACTAGATGCTCCCAACGATCATTGTTAAATAAATTTTTGTTCTGTGCACCAAACAGATCATTCTGTTTAACTATTCTCTCAGACTTTTCATTACCCCTGTTCTTTTGATATCTACTGAGGAGTTTCTTTTTGTCAATTTGAAAATCAAACAACCGAACATAAACATTGCAGTTGTGTAGCACTATTCAATCAAAGGAGGTCAATATTTGGAAAGGGGTTACTATCGAAGTTTGGCAAAGCTATCCCAGTTAGGTACTCGGGTTTACAACACGAATCGAGCCAAACTGAGATTTTCTGCTACATCTACCAATGTCTACCACAACTTAGTTTTGGTTGGATACTTGATTGGCACTAAATTGAATCTGGGTTATACCGCAGTATTCCTAGGCATTGAACGCAGTGGTTAGTAATAGGATCAATATTGTATTCGAATTTTGGTGTTAACGGCCTTTAAGTAACTGACAAGCTTCTGAATTTTATAAACCCATACAACAGAGTTTGTCATCTGATAGGTGGAGTCGTATGATATGCTCAATGCGGTTGATAATTCTTTTGACCAGTAATCGAATCCGAATCCGACAGCAAGTGCACTTTCATCGATTAATTGTTAGTTCAATATCAAGACGAAATCAAGGTACTTGCTGAGATTCATACCTGTGAAGAACTCGGAAATCCAATGCAAAGGTGACCCAATGTCTATTTCAAAGTTGTGTTCGTTTCATTCCAGCGGCTAATATGTCGGTTTTGTGAGTCAATGAGTTTCCGGAAATGGTATTATGAAAGCAATCTGTTTCGACTATCCTTTTAGTGACAATCGACAGCAGCTTTAAGCCGTTAGCTACAAACTGATAGCTCTATTGCAGATGCAGCAACCCATTCCAGATTGTCCGAAGAGTTATGCCCATCCCGGTGTTGCTTAAACATACCATACTATCTGCCAATGTTGCTGATATCATTTTTAAAAGGATACTGAGGACACTTCCTCATATGCAAATGTATTTTTTTTTCAAACCAGGCACGTATTGAGCATTATTTTAAAATAGTTTATTTTGTATTATTTTTATAATCAGATGGATCTCACCACAGGAAGCCTCCGAACATTTGCTTGTTTGTTTCGATGCTGATTCGTGATGGATTGCATGCGTTCGCTACGAAATATATGCAAAATTAAAGTTGCTAAGCCACCCGTTAGATATGCAATCAATATTACAAAAACAATCCAACTACTTTGTGAGTATGTACGTGAAATTATGTGCTAGTCTCGAACGCGTGCATTTTTGTTGGGTTTATTGGTTTTTATCAGCAAATAGTTGTTTTCTTCATTACTGATTTTCTTTCAATAAAAAAACTATTATTTTTACTCCACGCTCTGGAAATAACTCAAATCTCCTACTAGAAATCTTCAGAACATTATTTTTGGTAGAACAACAATAATAAGCATCAGTTCACTCGCGACGATTCAGAAAAGAACACTTTTCCTAAGTTCCGTAGTTCCTTCGAAAACGGGGCAGGAACGTGATGCAGAGATGCATGTCTCTGTTATCGAACTTTTCAGCCAGGTTCAGGTTCAGTTCAAGCCAGTTTGGATGCCTAATTCGGTTGAAAGATCGATAATTTATTTAAATTTGTCCAAACAACTAGCTATGACGGAGAGAGAAAGCTTATACCTCGTTCAAAAGCCCAGCAAACTCTTCCGTAAGATTTCTTTGTGATGATTATATCATTATATATATTTGCACAAAATTTAACCCGTGTTCATCGTGTTTCGATGGATCATTATTTTACATTGCTGATGGGCATTGAGATATATTCAAACTTAATTTATTTAGTCCCTGCGATTGGAAGTCCCATATACAGTTATATACTTTACACCTATTCCCAGGTCTATGATTTGCAATGTTTTGATCATCTCAAGGGAAGACATCCTATTGAAGCATTCTGCAAGTAATTCAAGTTTTATTGAATGGAAAACAAATGTTAAAAAATTTATTCAATGTGGTTTGAAATACAGTTGAATGTAAGCCATATGCTCGTAAAAACAACTACACATTTTGAGAATGTCCTGTGCTAAAAAAGTTGCAAGAGTTCTGAAGCGCTTTATACACAGATAAAAATAAACATTTATTTTCTGTGTTATCTAATGTTCATAAAGGGAATGCTAGATTTGGCAGAAAATAATGGGATATTTCATGTAAATTTTCACCAGATAACGCCTAATCTAGCTTGTTGTACGAAAGATTGCAAGCATTGTTGTATGGCGCATGAAAGATTGCAAACAATTTCGTTGTGTACGCCTCCTTTGGCTTGGAATTAAACGAGAGGAAATTTTACGCGCTTGTTTAAATTGATTTTTTTTCTGTGTATTTAAATTGCAGTTAAACAGTAATTTAACCAAAGATTGTGAAAAGCATGCCTAAAAACACAAAAAAGTGATTGGCAAATGAGTTTAAAGATTGTGAAAAGCATGCCTAAAAACACAAAAAAGTGATTGGCAAATGAGTTTAAAGACACAAATTTCTAAAAACATTCATCAATTTAAGGAAGAAAGTAAAATTAAAACATCCAATGCTGTTAGATAGTGAGCACAAGAGATTTTAACCGTAGGATTTTTTAAAGTCATAAAATGGTTTTAAAAAACTCCTATCAAGGTCCTCAAAACGGATCATGGAAAACGAATTAAGTATTTCCATTTTATAACAGTAACTTGTTGTATGTGAAAACTTCAATAAAACTTTACCTTTCTTGACGATACGCATATCAGGTCTATTGAATGCAGTGAAACATAGTCAATCAATCCACATAATAATCAAAGATATAATCTTCCTTTTTGGCAATCATAAGTAGGTTATCATCGGAAGTTTTAACATATACTTTTAACAGACGCTATACAACTTCAATAAAACCAGAAACTCTGTTTTGGATTTGTTATACTATTCGTGCCCAGGATTTGCTCAAAAACGATCATGCGATCTGATCCTTTCAATGTTGTTATGGAATAAACAGATTATTTTTAGTATGTTTTGTTTTGTTAAAAATTTGTTAATTTTCTTAATTTATTTGATGAAGTTTCAGCTAGCTACTTAATTCAATTGCCTTCATTTTTATTATTGTTGATTTTAATGACCGAAATTGGTTGATTGAGTCATAGGTTCGTATCTACTCCACGTCCTTAGTAACACAAAACCATTGCATCAGTGTATTTATAGAAACTTGTATAGAGTTTTGGTCGCTCAAAATTCGAACAAATTACATGTATTTAAATAGATTTCATTATTGTTTCAACAACTTATCTTCTTGAGAATTCGCTGGCGTCGCAATCAACGAAAATATGTTGACCTTTTTAGTTGTTGAAAACCCCGCCTTATTTAAAATTAAAATATACTTCCGAAGCCAACATTTTCTAGGAAATATTCAAGACTATATCTAAGATTGATATGAATCAAAACATTGGTATACCACCCATAAAGCCTGTCCACATTAAATTTTGGACATCAACATAAAAGCAGCAAAAAAATGTACAAAACCGATTGTTTATTTCACAATAATAAAGTTATATCTACAAGAGAAACAGTTGATTAAGATGCTAATTCTTCTTTCTGTAATATTCTCGATTTTGTTGTGGTACACACGCCATCAGATTCCGTACGGTATCCACAGAAACATCCGCCGTGACGATTCTCCATCTTCTCTTGAAATCATCGGTACCATATGATTTCTTCTTCATTTCAAAGAGTTTTCACATAACTAGAGCCCAGTATTTCTCTATTGGGTAAAGTTCTGAACAGTTTAGTGGATTGGCTGTTTGTGGTACGTATTTGACCTCTTGTACCTTATACCATTCCAGGACGAATTTCGCAGAGTGACAAGTGGCCGAATCAGGCCAAAACAAAACTGAAGAGTCGTGGCTTCTGATAAACGCTATGAACCGCTTTTTTTCTCGTACACATACTTATTGATATTGCTGTGGAGACGAAACTTTTAGATTTCGAAGACAAATACATAGGGCTGCCAAATCCGAGACCTGGAAGCTGTTTGAAGTCTTCGAGTACGTATGTTTCGTCGTCCATTATGATATAAAATAATGTTTGCAAAAATATGGTGTTAAGCCCCTTAGCACGAGTTTTTGCAGAGAAATTTTGCTTTTCATCACGGTAGGGCATCTTTTTCACGTTGTACGCCTTAAGTCCCTGCCTATGCTTCACTTTTTGTACGTATGATTTTGACTTCCTAACTTTGCCAGTCACATTTCGCACAGAAAGATTGGTATTTTTCTAAATAACGGCTTCCACCTGCTTGACCATTTTTCGGGAACGTACTTTTCGATCTGTTCCGCTTCCAACCTTCCGAATCACAGTCAAGCGCTGGTCAAAGGGTTTGAAAACACTAAATAGAATACAGTAGTTTTAGTTTCTTGGCAAGATCGCGTACCGATAAGTTCTGATTTTGCTGCCATTCGTACAAAATACGTTTGCGCACGAAATAAAGTGCAGGGTTTAAGCTATTATAAAAAAGAAACGTTTCAACGATCCGTGAAATAATTCAAAATCTACACTGAAAGAAAAATGTGTTCGAAATTTAACGCGGACAGGCTTTATTTACATAACAAACATTGTTCCTCCCGAAGTTGCAATAACAAGCCAAGAACACATCAGCAATGTGTTTTATACATGTGGTTAACGGTCCGGATGTGAAGTCCAACGAATAAGTGTTTGTGTTACTATTATGAGTGTTGCCAAGTGATAGTACAAAGTGAGTGAAGAAAACCGTATCACAGTCATCGGTTAGCAGCTGCCAGTAGAGTCCAAACAAATGTGGTGTGTTTCCTGATAATCGCCGTTTTTTTTTCTTCAATACCTCGTCCAGTGTGTTCCTGTCCCGAAAACCTCCTCAACAATAGTGTACTAGTTTATATTATATGTATATTCCAACTCATCACAATACCATCCATTATGATTTCAATCCTTCACAAACGGTTACCAAACACCAATCACAGAAAAAAAAAATATTATCGGAGATACACCGGTGTATTCGCACCCTTATCATTCTTTCGCCCCGTGTAATATTCTTGCGACTGGACGGAGAACTGATAAGGGCCCGGGTCACCTTGATCCAACGTGGGACCAGCTGCCAGCAACGACGATGACGACAGCGACGACAGCAAGCCACAACGCCAAATTTAAGTCGGATCTAACTGGTTCGCTTATCTGACAGCAAAACTAAAAACAAGAAGAAGAAGAAGAGTGTTTTGGAGGGAGAAAAATTCCAGTGAGTGCATTTCGATCGATTGGGAAATAAGTGAAACGCCGTTCTACCGGGACCAGGGCCAAGCGAGCTGCCGTCCACACACTCCCATCTAGTTGTTAATTAATCTGATTGGAATGCATGGGGAATGCTTTATTTATTATATCCGCTTCTGTGTTGGTAGTTGAATATGTGTAGTTTGTTTTTTTATGTCAAGTCACTAGCGCGAAGTAGTTAATTGATTGTAAAAGTGATGATAGATTAATTGCTTTTTCCATTTCAGTTCGTCTGAAATTATGCAATGCGCATATTTTCGTATTCAGTTGGTAGCCTTAATTTGTAATTGTACTGCAATATGTAATCGGTTAGTGTTTGATTTGTAGGTTATTTTCGTTGATGTAGAAGGGTAGCTTTATGTTATTTATGTTTGCACGCTTTGCATGATATGTAGATGCTTAAGCTAAAATACCATCATTTTGGCAACTGTATTGTCTATTCAATAATTATAGTCAATCGTGTTCACGCTCATGCTCATATGCTTTACACCGTTCAAGGTGTTCATTTATAGGTTGGTTGACCACCTAAACAGATTAAGATTAATCTTCAATATAATACCTAAATTCTGACGGCATCTTTGATGCGTTATAAGTCAGGATTAAGGAATATTATCAGAATCAATCGCAGAACAATACATAAACTATTCGTTACATCCAGCAACAGATGAGCGAAAGCACAAAATCCCTTTGCCACAAAATCCAAAACCAGATGACGTTCTACAAGCAACTGACTATCACAGTAATATTTTTGTCATAGGAATTCGATAAGCCGTAAATTGTTACCACTACCCCCCTTCTGCCAAGCCCCAGCCCCAGTTCCAATCAGCAAGAGTGCTAAACCAGTCCAGCTGCACACAGAAAACATGTTTCTAAACTCACTCCAGCAATCCTAAGGAAAACGCCCTTTTGATAGCCAGGCTAAACCTAAGCACAAGGAACCTAGCTGGAGCTTACGCTCTATCTCGCTCTGTATCTCTCGCTCACACAAACGCACACTACACTTCTCCAGCATCGCCATAATTGAAAGCCATTTAATGCAGAAGGGCTAATGCATTGCATGCTCCGAACTCGACTACTGGCTCCTGGCGGAATGATTTTGTGCAAAGCTGTAGGTTCTAGCCGGTCGGTCGGCCCTCGTCGTTGTCGTCGTCGTCATCCTACGGAACGGATGTAAGAGTGTAGCAAAAAGCGGCCAGGCAATATAAGCCACCGAGAGAATGCAATGGAGCTATTTTTTGATGATAAATTTCATAATTCCTCGGAATGAACATCGCATTGCATTCATGCCTCGACTATTGTAGGTGGGTTCGTTTTCCATTTCGGATAAGCCAGGGCTGTTTTGCGGCAAAAGTGGCTTATTTGTCTTGCAGTGTACTGTTGGGAGGATCGATTTCCCGTGCCAGTATGATGTACTGGCAAAGAAGGAACTGAAATATGAATTCAAGACAGTGAGATATTTTCCCGGGGTTTCGTTGTCTTGGAATTCTCGAAGCGTTCAGGAAGAAGATAGTGATTTATTTTTTAGCATTAATTTTTCAAACCATTATGAATGGTGAAAGATGCCTGCATGGTATAAAGTAATATATGCATCTGGAGTTGTATGAAAATAGAGTACTACTTTCGGAACAGTCTTGCGTACGAGAAACCTTATAATTACGAAGTCTTCATCCTCCCTTGAGCCAAGTGGCAATTATTCATAACAATTTGAATCGAAAACAAATTTCATCAAAAACTGATCACACTATCAGTACAGAATCGGTAGTGAAAATGGGGCCTCCCTAAGGATTTGATTTTGACGATATTGATGAAGCTTTAAAGCAAGAGCATGATAGTAATGCTTAAAGTTTTGGGCTTTGCAAACATATCTACTTCTCTGACCAGAGATTATTAAATTTAAAAGATGAACCAGTCCGAGGCTCAACATTTCGATTATCAGTTTCAGAGGTTGGATAATGTTTGATCATGTGTAAAAAGCCAGATGGTTTACTAGTTGAGGCAAGAGTAAGGACAGGTAATTTATATCCATGCGTCAAATTCTAAGTCCAAGGGCCCACATTACAAGCGACAACTATTGCTTTGACCGATATAAGAGGGTTTTTACCTTAAAATGACATATCTTTCTAGTCTATGTAGTTTTGTCATTTCTAAAAGCCTAATACATTTAGCGTAAAAAGAGCAAATGTCAATTAGATGCAAAGGTAGTCAAATCCGTAAGCTAATGTACGAGTATATAAATGACAATCACACCCTTAATTTTCAAATCTTGGGCGTAAGAGGATCTGTTTGTTAACTTGCATCTTAAAATTGTCACCAACATAACATAATAAATTTTCCATTTAGTCGAGTTTTTAGTACGAGACACTGTCAAGATAAGCAAAAGTAGTTAGAATTAAATGGAAAATACTAATTTTTCTTCTAATTTCTAGTTACAGGTATTCCACTGAATAGCTCAAACCCTCTAGGATTCATAATAAATTTTACATGGATAATTAAAAAAAATGCTGGGGATTAGGAGGGACCATCAGGGCACCCTGTTGAAACGATGTGGAGAGTGGAAATGGCGGGCTCCTTTTCCGGGATAAAGGGCGGCCAGTTCTCCTCGCTCATTGGGGCTTCCTCCTATTAGAGGGCTTGCTTTTTGACGATATGTTTGATCATGTATTTGAAGAAGATTTTTATATAAGACTAGCTGATCCTGGTGCGAGCGTTTCTTCGCCTGCTTTTTTTTCGAATGAGTTTTTTTTGTTGATAAAGACCCTTCTTCTATTCAGGTTTGGTTAAAATTTGTTTTGAAATCATCATAAAAACATTTCTTGGATTCATAAAACCCTGCATACCAATTTTGGTTCCATTTGCTTGATTAGTTCTCAAGTTATCCAGAAATTTGTGTTTCATTTGTATGGGAGCCCTTTCCCTTCCAGAAGTCGGAAGCGGTCTCAAACAATCATAAGAACCTTCTCCAGCCCCAAAAATTCCTGCATACATATTTTCACTCCGATCGGTCAGACAGAAGTTCGTTTAAATGTATTAAAATCCTGCGTCCAATAACCCTTACATGCCAAATGTGGTTTCGTTTACTTGAATAGTTCTCGAAATATGCAGAACTTTGCGTTTCATTTGTTTGAGAGCCCCCCTCCCCCAGAAGGCGAAAGTCTTAATCACCACAAACATTTCTCCTTCAAAACTCCATATCCAATTGGTTCCATTTGTAGTTAGCTGCTTGAAAATTTTGTTTAATCTTAGAGATCCCCACTTCAAGGCGAGGTCAAATCATTGAAACATCTTCTCCTTCAAAAACCTCCATATGCCAAATTTGGTTACATTTTCTTGATTAGCTCCCGAATTATGCATAAATTGGTGTTTCATTTGTGTAGTAGACCGCCCCCTCTCAGAAAAAGGAGGGATCTCAAATCAGCATTGAAACAGAATTTTTTTACAAAAACGTCCACATGCCAAATTTGGTTCCATTTGCTTGATTTGTTGATGATGATGATGATGATGATGATGATGATGATGATGATGATGATGATGGTCCCGCCACTTACCCCAACAAAGGTTTGAGCTAGACGATTTATCTATTTGATAATTGATTTAAAAACAATTTAACCAGTTATGCAAAACAAAAAAAAGAACTGATCTCATCTACAGATATAAACTTCTTCCAAAACTGTTCATTTGCTTTACAGCGATATAATTGTGAAAAGCTATTGATGTCAACCACAAATGTTCGCAAGTAATCCCAGCGATCAGAAAATTCTATTACAATTCAAATCACCGAATCCTGTATAAGGACATTATCAAAATACAAGCCAATATCCGATCCAGCCCGCTTAAGAGTCAATGAGGTTTCAACACTAATGCCACCTTAGTTTTGGGCTGACCAAGGATATCCCCAAACAGGGAAATCGAGAAAATTTTCCAACCGAAAAAATCCTGGACCGGTCCTAGTGAAACTTTTACTTCCAACCACAATAGAATTGACACAGAATTCCCCGACAATCAGCCAGACAACCCACTACTATTTCATGGCATCTTCTCAAGCATCAAAGGCCAATATTTTTTTGTAAATTCAAAAAGAAGTCCTTTATACCTGTATACCGCGCGCGAGGCTCAAACTATTGAAGACTACACAAAAAATGAAAACTACTTTAAATAACAATAACAAAATAAAAACTTTAAATCCATTATCATCATTGAGGCGAAAAATATAGTTTGTTTGTGCCCCATGACAAATATAAAACATTTAACAAAAAACCATACAAAAATATCCGTTGTAATAACATCGCCAAGATACAAAATTAGTCAAGAGTAAAAAGTTAACAGAGTAGCTGTTCAAAAGGCAGCTTTGATGTGTGAAATACAGCATGTCATTAATGTATAGAATGAATAAAATGGGCCCTTATACACTCCCTTGTGGTACGCCAAGGCTGTTCTCCACAGGGCTCGAAACAGAATCATTAAAAGCTCTCGAGTTATACAGAATATTGTATTTCACTTGTATGGGAGCCCCTCCTTTCAGGACGGGGAGGGATCTGAAACCATCATAGAAACATTTCTTGCCTTTCAAACCTCACACATGCTAAATTAGGTTTCTTTTGCTTGATTAGTTCTCGAGTTATGTAGAAATGAGTGTTGCATTTGTTTGTATTTGTGTATTTCCAGAGAAGGGAGGGGTCTTTAACTATCATCAGGACCTTCCCCGTCCCCAAAAATCCCTGCAAACAAAATTTCTTGGCGATCGACTCAGAAGTTTTCGAGTCTATTAGGTTCAGACAGACAGACAGACAGAAATCCATTTTTATAAATATAGATAGATAGAAACCCCGTGGATATGTTTAGGTGATTTTGCCTATCGTTCACCCAATCGGTTTTTGGTCCTTTGTTCAGTGACCTGTAATGGTAAACAGATGTTGTTAAACTTAATCAAATCTAATACGGAGAAGAGGCCACAGCAATCATCATCATCAAAAACCTCATCTACTTAGTGAGCGAAACAAATAAATCAGCTCTATTTGGTGATTCGTTGAAGGTAAAAAAAAAAGTTGAGTATTCAAATGACGATATGGCATCTTTAGAAAAATATACGTAAATTGTTTTAACGAATAAGTCGCGGCTTTCGCTGAAAAGAATGGTACACCCCAGTAGACAGTTTCTTCGAATACATAGTTTGTCATATGTTTAAAATCTCGAGTTAATTTTCTTATATTTTCGATCCCTATTGTTATGGTAGAAATTAAGCGTCCCCCGGTTGTCTGCATTGATAAAATGGACTTTCGAAAGTTAGCCAGGACCCTACTCATAGCCGTTAAAAAGAACGATGTAAAAAAGAACGATTTTCCGCACCGAACCCTTGACCTTATGTACTTTAAGGATTTTTCTCCTACGAAGCTTCTGCTGGACTTTTTGATCCTAATATTTTCGCATTTTTCACAGTTTGGCGATGATTTTGTTACGCATGTCTTATTAAAAATGGGCTAATTTCTGATAGAGATGACGAAAAAATTGCAAAATATAAATAATTCAATGGAACAAATTTGCCTTAAATCCTACATTTATTGAGCCTTCTATAAAAATGCTACGGCGAGTTAGCCGGAACGTTAAGTATGGCCAATAATAAGATGGATGACAGCATGTTCAGCTAGTTCGTGGTGTTGGCGATCAGCAGCTCCTTCGTTTTGGACCTTAGATTATTGTAGTAAATCCTCAGTTTGAGGTTTGTGCTCAGAAAATTCTATTGGGGACATTGGGAGGTTTGGCGGACTTCGGTACAACGTCTATCTACAACCGGTCCCTCTTCTCCAGTGATTTCTACTTCATTCATGCAGCGAATGATAATTCTAGGCAAACCTCAATCGCAATGGTATGCCTATGTTGGCTACTTACAGCACTGCGATATCTTCTCATAATACTCCTGGAAGTTTGAATTAGTATGTAATAGGCATCCATTTTAAAGTGTCTTATGCCAATGGCGTTCGAATTACAGTCCGAGATATCCAATTTTTTTTACTTTGACAGTAGAGGAAAAATCATTAACGAAACCGTGATAAGTTGATTGACATTAAATTAAACTTGAACTGAATTGAAATGAAATCCAAATTACACCAAAATGGAACCGAAACGGAATGGAAATGGAATTGAAATGGGTGCCAAATGGATTCAAAATGGAATTGAAATGCAATCGAAACGAAACCGATATGGAGCCAAAACGGAACTTTTTTTTAGCATTTCAAGCTTATTGCTTTTCACAATGCGCTTATTGCTTGCTCTCAACTTAGTGTTCTAAATGCACTTCCACAGTTATTAATTGAGAGCTTTCGATACCACGTACCATTTTTGCAATAGTATGATTGTGTGGAAAGAACAATCATACCCTATGCCCAAAGAGTCGAGCAATTTTCGGAACGAAAATTTTATTTAACGAAAAATTCCTAGACCAGACCGAGAAGCGAACCCAATTACCTTCAACATGGATTTGCTTTGTAGCTGCGCCCTTACCGACTGAGCTACTGGAGGACCGCAAATGGAATTACCTTGATTCAAACAACCCAACATTCACAATTTCCACGTACATTCTTTTCGAAAAATTTGCAATTTCTTTCACTTGTTATGACTTGAGCAAACCAGGTATTTTGGTTATTCATCCTATAAAACAAACGGATGAACAACAACATAAGTTGCCATGAAAATGAAAAGTGTACTTTTAGTCGTTTCAATTTGATTGAAGCTAAGAAGTCTAAGAGTGAATTGCGGCATAACCGGCAGTATCACACCTGATGTTAGTGCCTTCATATAAACGTTCTACGACTAGGCAGCAAAATAAATGTGCGGAATATATTATACTTTTACTACTGGTCAAAAATTTGGTCTCACATGCATGTTTATAACATGAGATTAGCCTTTTAACCATCGACAAGGTGAAAAATTTGACTTATGAAACGTGGATAAAAAAGATTAGTATTAATGTCGGAACAAAATCAAGCCTACTTCCACCGTTTTGGGCCACCAAAAATATAAGTAAACCCTGGAGCACGAAGAACGAATTTAAGGACTCGTTGTATAATACGGCATGGCATAACCCAGATTCCACAACAGCGGTAATGCAATTTGTGAACTGTTGTTAAGAGGGAGACGCGTCTTCGTCGGTTGCTGTTAGATAGTGATTTGTGAATAATCTGTACTTCTTAAATATAGATATAGATATAGATATATTTGGTCCAACAGACAAGAGCTTTCCTGGCCACAGCCTTGCAACTGGTGGCGATAAGGATGGAATTTTAGTCCGACACTTACTTATGATACATACGGAGAACTCCATGACCCCTCAAAAGTGTCACGGGAAAAGTGGACTTGCCTTAGGATACGCTCAGCAAACGATGTTTGCAATTTTCATATTTAAATATTTAAGAAATTATGTTGGTGATAAGTTTGAAACATATTGTATGGAAGTTTCTCCTGTTGCTCCTCGTTACTCCTGAAAGTAAAATAAATTTATGGGTATTTAACTAATGTATAAATAAATAAGATGCAGAGTTGGCGCATCATTACAAGTATTGAGAAAAAAGTCACGCACTTCACACTCATTTTTTATATGAAAATGTTCACAACACGTCGATAAAACTGTTGTTTAGTAGAAAGACAAGGACTCTGGGATAAGTCTGACAAACGTTGTGGGTTATCAAAGAAATTTAAAAAAATACGATGCGTAGAACACTTTCTTTTTGGATTTCCTGAGAAGATCAAGCATAACAACAATATTGACTCATCAGCAGTCAAACGATTATCAAATTAAAGCTAATCATAAAGCGGAATAATAAATGATGTGATACCCGAGCAAAGGTTTATACCACAGCGATAACATGTTCTAATATCTGATTATCACTGTTTGATCACTTAATATGTTATTCAGGCTGAATAAACAGCCAAAATGACAAAAGAGATAACAAATTATAGTTCATTTTGATAAAAAAAAATGTGATATAAACAAACTATCGGAGATAATTTAAAATTATTTTATCAACATGATATCAAATTCATACACTTATAACTGAAGTAGTGCTCCTGGTGAAAAGTTCAATTTCATTACCATGACATGCTGATAATATTCAGCATTCGTCAACATGCTGGTTGTATTCAGTTACGTTCGTAAAAAATCGTATTTAAAAATTGATAAAAAACAAATCCAAAATTAGTTAATGTTGATATCTAAATGTGTTATGCGATAGCAGGTGAATTCAAAATGATATCTAAGATAACAAAACTTGTTACTTATTTGATTTCAGTTTGTTATTTTACTTTGCTAGGGCAGGAAGCCACCACCAGTGCAGCACTTGCCATGGCGTACAGTTCCTCCGAATGGCAAGATCAAACTGTACATACCTGTGATCCTCGCTATTCCGTTGTATAAAGGGTCGAAAACGGGGGTGTGGAACTGTAAGCACTTACAAGAAACTCACGGAAAGGAGAGAGACTCGCCTTCCAACGAAACGCTATTATTACAGTACATGAACAGTGAACAATACATATTAGGATTTCCGTCTGCTGGTTAGTTAAAAATAGGGTACCCATCAAATTCGAGTGATTGTTCTCTGGAAATTATCAACAATTATTTTAATTCTTTTGGCCTCGTTAGATTCAAAAACTCATCCGCTTCATGGACGTTATCAGCAATGTTCGTTTAGATTTATTTAGTTCCCGGAAAGCTGGGTTTCCAGAACTGTGGTCCGGTACGGAAACACAATTTCGGAATATCAATTGAATTTCCGGGAATGGATGTCAAAATCTCTGGAATATTTCCTAGATACTGTTTCTATTCCATTGTGGGCCAAATGGAGACTTGTTCCTGCAACGGCCATTCTGTAACAGGTTTCCGTAGGGCCTCGAGTGGCCATGAACATGTTAGAAGGGAACACTGCAAATATCTCCAGTAGGATATTTCTCAATGCTTAGTGCAATGTATTTCCGCCATGGAAAATCTCATATTATTAGTTAAAGATGTTTGAACCAAACTTTTTGGATACTGTGTAGTCATTCCAAGGTTCGAAAGATTATTCTAATCAATAGAATACATAAATTTTACTCCACTGATAAATGTTACCCAAATTCACGGTTTGCAATTTTCATTTATGCAAGCTAAACAATGCATTAGGTCCTAAGTAACAATGAGAGACTCTCTTTGTCGACTTTCTATTTGCGTTCCTACGGGTATGTAAAAATTATGTTTAAGTATTTTCAACATACTTTACGGTAGTATAAAGTGTGATTAAGGATCCAATACGTCGAAAATATCAGTAAACCGTTTTATAGACAAGCTATTAACCAAAGAAAAAGTTGTCACAAAGAATCTCTTAATGTTACTTAGGACCTAATGCATTGTTCAGCTTGAATGATCAGTAACCTTGCGAGCTGAATGTATGAGCAATTTTCTGTCGACTTTCAACTGAATGCCTGAAACAATCTAGAATATGCAGTTTTAGTTCTGGTTTGGTCATGAAAATATCAGTTTAACACACTTCAAGCTAAACAATGCATTAGGTCCTAAGTAACATTGGGAGACTCTCTTTGTCGACTTTCTCTTTGCGTTCCTACGGCTATGTAAAAACATGTTCAAGTATTTTCAACATACAGTACGGTAGTATGAAGCTTGATTAAGGATCCAATACGCCGAAAACCTCAGCAAATCGTTTAATAGAAAGCTATTAAACAAAGAGAAAGTCGACGAAGAGAATCTCTCAATGTTACTTAGGACCTTATGCATTGTTCAGCTTGACTTTAGCTGGAAATTTGAAATGATCATCCAAAAAAAGACGATCGGCAAGGTTCGAGTTAGAAATTAATATCTTATTCAGGTTTTGTTTTGGCAGCTTCACACCATAATGTGCTATTCTCACACCGGATAGTAGTTTATTCAATTCCTCTTTTCTGCAAATGGCTGGGTGCAAGATACCCGGGATGAGTCTTGTATATTATTTATCCAATCCTTGAGGATTGCAGCGGCCGCAAATTTCATCACAGTAGCAATTGGTGGCAAGGAATGGATTTCCTGCCTTGCTGTGTGCTCCGTCGAACCGTAGAGAATAAGGGAAGGCATAGTCTGTCAACCCATCATCTGAGAGCCGATGTCTAACACTGAAATCATTTCGCCTTGTCAGTAATGTTATATACTAGCGTTCAGTAGCGCAGTCTGGAAGGAAGGAGAACACACGAATACAGTAGAAAGACAAAATCATAATAGGGGTGGGCTCAGATTTAAAATCAAACACTATCGCATTGGAAAGCTAGAAGAATTTAAAAATAACACTCCGCTAGATGACCTTTTCTAAAAAAATAAAAAATGAATCACGTTTTTTTAAACCATCACTAGTAGACACGAGCCAATAAATTCCACTACAGAAAGCTTATATTTTGAAACTTCAGTGTCGAGTGCTCGACTGGAAGAGAACATCGCAGTAGGTCTAGTATTTATAGTAGATTTTTGTGTACCTTAAAATGTGTGTGGTGGTTTCGTTCGTTCTACTTAAAAGATGTGTCTGTCAAGTGAACTTGTGTTCTGTGTAAGTATCTTACACTTTAAAATTCCTACTTGATCGGTAGATTGTCAATTTTTTTTGTGTCGTGTAGTGTGTAGGGAAGGAGGATTCTAAAAATTATAAAATGGGTTCCTACCGTGTGGTAGTTCGTTATTTTTGTTATCCTAAAATCTAAAAAAATCCTACTTGATCTGTAGTTTATTCAATTGTCGTTTTGTCATGTGTTGTGTAGATATGTTGTGTAGGTGAAAGATTTTTAAATGTAGCATTATTATGCATTATTGATTATGGTATGCAACTTAATGAAATGGAATAAAGAAGGCAATTTAGAACCATTTTGAACCTGTTTTGAGGACCAGATTGGTATGAGGTACTCTAAATATCATCACGATATCATCAACCACTGATACTTTAGGCTGACATAATCACTACAAAAAAAAAAAAAAAAAATCTCATGCAAATCTTTCATGAAATCCGAAATTAAATTTATTTAAATCACCTCAGAAATTCTAATTTTCGAGTGATGAAATCGGCTTCAAAGCTCCATTTCTTTGTCAACTTTGATTGCACAATGATTCCCAGAAGTTATGTGTAATCTGTTCAGACAAACGATTGATTTTGCTACAGCAACATCGAAGGCAATTTTGCTACCTTTTTTTCCTGGTCGATACAGCGATTTCTCTTTGATGTTTCATTTTCCACCCTAGCGTTTCATCGTCCCATATCGGAGTCCCAAAAGAACATGTTTAACCACACGAAGCGCAGATAAATCTTTGCTTGTTGTGTTACTTACGACCAAATAATAGCGCACATTTGAAGCAGCGATTCGGTTCATTTCACGAGCAACATCCTTTTGCACTCGACCAGAGCGAATCCCAGGAAGAATCGCCGAGTGGAAGAACAAAATCCAATTTTTTCACCTCACCTTCCCACCTGGTGGATGGATGACTGTGAATGGAAGTTTTTCTCCTCGGTAAATACTTCTTTGTCACCGCAATCTACAATCGCCATGGAAGAAGAAAAAAAAAACGGGGGAATCGAATCTTCGCAAGTAAAATTGACATGATAGAGGACAGAAAAAAAAACAATCCCGATTGAAACCAAACGGAAGAACAGATTCAATGAAACGCGAAACGTAGGGGATGGGATCCGAGTGGCACTGTCAGAATGTCAAGATCAGATTTTTCTGCACTCCACTGTTCCGATTCAGAGTTTCGGTATTCAGTCATTGGTGAAAACCGTTTGTGGTGAACGAAATCAACTTGATAGTGATTAAGTTCCTTCGATAGCTTCACTTCTGCTGGATCGAGGGAATTCGTTCGAAGCGCTTGAACGTTGATTTTCGTGGATTTTTTGCTTCTTTAAGGTTAAAGAAACTTAATTCAATCAATCGGCATTTCACAACACATCATATCGGTGCAAATTAATCGTCCCCCACGAGGCAGCGCAGTTGTTCCTACTAGTAAGTAATCATAATTCCTTCACCCTTGATTTCCCATCCACCGATGCGCGAAGCAACAATTTCCCACCAACAGCGTCTGCCACTGCCCTGCTGCGGTGCTCATCCGGCTGACATCGCCAAATGCCGATTTGCAAGCACACCAGCTTTGTCGACTGCCGGCCTGGTTTCTGGTAATAAAAAACAATCATCGTGGAGGAATTTTCCTTCTAATTTCCTCGGGGAAATTTTTATTTCAACCCCATATACACTCGTTGCTGTGCTTGCCGCTGTTGAAGATTTGCGCTAAAACTCTTCATCAGGCGAGGCCAAATCAGCGAACCATTACACGTTGCAAGATGAGCATGTTTGGGAACGAACGGGAAATATCACCATCATCATCAGCATCGTCGTCATCATCATCATCATCATCATCATCGTCACTGTCAAGCAAAGATCCGGCTCTTACGCTATAATCATGGTATAGTCTTTACGAATGAAAGGGGGTATTGCGGGAAAAAATCTTCATAGGGATTTGCGATATCAGCAGTGATGCCGGAATTGCTTTGAAGAATTTTATTCTTGAGAAATGGTAGCTATCGCCTAGTAAAGTTGGCAATGAAAATCTCAGTTGCTACACTCTGCGAAATAACCTTTCGATATTCATACGATTGCATTATGATTAGTATGAGTTAGTAAAAATCAGTATGAATTTCATAAATTTGCCTTATGATATATAATGATGTTGAAAAATAAAAATATAGGTCCATTGACTTGCTCACTAATATATATCAACGCTGTTAATCATGAAAGCTTCAAGGCGTACAAAAACAACGTCGTTTGAAACAAAATCCATTCATAAGTTAGGCTTATGAAACATCCATTCATGAGTTAGGCTTGTGAAACTCCACAAAGCACCGTTCAAAAGTTTATCCTTTTGAAAATCTTACGTTTATTTGCCTCAGTGTAGATCTGATATGGGTTTGAAAATTTTCAATATGTGTGGGGACTTGCAGAAAGTATTTTCAGGGTAGCCACCAACCAAAAATTTCAGGAGAACCGAAAAAAATTTGAAAAATGTTAAATCTACGGGAAAATTTTGACAAAACCCCAGGAAGTCGATGAAATTTATTTGAAATTCTGGCAAAATTCAATGAAATAAAAAAAACATATATTTTAAACGCTTACCAACGTTTCGCATCATGATTCCTGAGTTTTAAAGAAATCTACGGTAAAAAATATAAAGTTGATATTGGATGTATTGGAAGCCTAATAATGCCGGAAAGATGTAAATTTATCAACATTTTTAAAATTCTACACAATTACAAATTTTTACACGAATTACTGTCATTTTAGATACCGTACTTACCGTCTGATCAACATTGACCTATACTGGTGGACTGAAACTGACCGTGTAAACCGAATTGGTATTTTGTTGTGTCTTCTTCTTCTTAAGTTGGCACTCCATCCCAGGTTTGAGCGGAATGTGATACTTGGTTTATTTTTGGCAGCTATTCATTTACGATGCGAAAACTTTGTGTGGCTATTTTCAACATGGAAATAAAATTGAAGTTTGCTCGAAATTTTGTGTTTCCAGTGGAGTAACGGCAACGAAATCATTCAAAATGGGCTAAGAGGACCGTTCTTTTCCCAAAATACAAGTGTGGTTTGAGTGGCATTAAGCTTTCAGTGAGATTCTTGAAATCGTAGAAAACTCGTCTCATGCAAGTCGTCCATTCACCTCTGTTAACGGTCATTACTTTAAAAAAATGTTGGAAAAATCGTCGTGTTGGCATCAAATAGATAGGAGAGAAATTCAATATCTTTAATCGGAGAAAAATTCTATCGTTATACCGACAATTATATCATGGTCAAGATGACTATTGCCTATAATTTTAACAATAACCATGAAAATGGAAGAATTCACCACGTTCATGGCTTTCTTGATTATGGTAACAAGGACTATTCCGACATTATAGTAAATGTTGAATCAACTATCTTTAGTGGTCGTTTTGACCATGATAGTAGTCGGTTTAAATTCACTATACTGCAATATTCATCCTTAACTCCAATAATGGTAAAATTGACTATTAAATTTGTCTCTGTGTAGAAATCGACTCAACAACAACAGAACTAATTTTTTTTTTACAAAACTTCTCGAGTAGACGTCGCAACAGAAATGCTCTCCAACGTAATTGATGACCCTACATTTAGCAAACGCATTTTTACTGGTGACGACCAGTGTTGCTTCATTTTTTTCCTGGTCAATCTGTATTTCCACACCCCAAAATATGTTCTATCTGTAATCCGTAAAAACAATCTTACTGTTTATTTTACCAATGTCCGTGCCCGTTAACTGGTTGAAAAATAACTTTGCGTGTATCGAATTTGAACCAAGCTTAACGCAATTAAATTCTTTCAGAATTGGTTTTTATTTACACATCAGTAGTGGATCGAACCCCTTCCTCAATCGATGGTTTAATTTACCACAGTAAATAGACTTGTAAAATACACTCCAATAAATACTTCACGAACAAACTGAATACCAATAACTTACATATTTTATCATAATATAAATGTTTTGATATTAGGAACAGTCTAGCATAAATATTTATTTAGTTACCTTAAAACAACAAGTTTTGAAATTAGTTTTGACAGCCAAAAAAGTTTTTCCAGCATTTTCAAACTATCACACATACGACGGTGAGCACCAACAAACATTATCCTCGAATTCAATCCTGATCAAGAATATCTTGCTGCTTTTATGTAAATCTTGATCCTTATCAACTTGACTCCAAGCAAACTTTTTTCAGACCATTCGAAAAGAGCCGGTAATATAAGTTAATCCGAGTTGAAAAATATCACAGATTTCTGTGAAAAAATTACGGAAGTAAACGAAAACTTTACAGTTTTTTGAAATTCGATATCATATTTTTCGAAAATATCGTGGAATACAAACTAAATTACGGATAGTATGATAAAATAACAAAAAAATAACCGAATTACCGTGAATACACGCTGATAACAAAACTCGGTGGTAAATCAACCTAATATTTTTTCAAGTTAGATAATGGCAATTCCAATTGATCCAAGTCTTGAAAATATTTCAAATATCGCAGTGATCTGCCTGAAGCAAAATATATCATTATTCAAATCAGTTCGTCGGTTTTTATTGCCTAATCAAACTGATTTTTATTGATGAAGTTTGTCAGAAGCAGATAATTTCTCATCTCCATGCGAAGCGCTATGAGTGGACGGTAATTTATTGCTAGAACGAATAGACATGGAGAGAAAGTGTATTGATAGTTCCGTATAGGGCAACGGCAGGCTTTGAAATTGAAAGATTTAAGTTTGAAAACGAGCGGAGGGCATTTGAACGGTAGTATCCGATCAGACACATGACCCTCTACCATACTACCCCATGCATGGTAGGCAAGGAGGAGGAAATCCCCTTGACTGGTAAAAAGTTATGCAACCGATCGGGCTCTTATACTACCTATTGCTTTTTTCTTGTTCTAGCGATTTGTCCCTCTCCCAATAGTGCCTAACACGGGTGAGAAATTATCTCTCACTGTTGGGTTTATTTTTTTTTAGCATGCACCGCCTATTTCACACATTTGCTCTTCGCATAAAGATGAGAGACTATCTGCTTCTGACAAACCTTTTCAAAGATCGTTACTTCCGCGCATGGGAGAATATAAAAAATTACAATCAAAGTGATTTTTATTGTTTCAACTGAATAAAAAAAATGCCAGAAATCAGTGGAATATTTCAACTGTGTAGCAATGTTGGACAATTTCCAATAGAAATGTAAAACAGTATTTTTCAAACTCTGGTAATATAACTTTCGACTGATGATTCGTTTTGTGCACTGTGATAGGTATAAATAGAAGTTTGTGAATAAGTATATAGGTTTAATTTGAACCTGACGATCAATTAAGATCTGATCGAGATAATAATGAAAACCATCAAAATAGATATTTTTTATTTTTCATGTTATTAAGTAAAAGAATCAGTAGAGTATGCTATCGATGCAATCAAATTATCAAAGAATCGAAGTATTCGAATCAGACATAGAAAGAAGTGGCCCATACCAGTTAATTCTTCAGATGCATGCTCTCCACCAAGGGTACTTGGATTGAAATTTGCAAATTGTCCATTGTCCATTGTCCATTGTCATCATTCAAGACATGCGGTAGCAGAATTTTTAGTGGTTTCATCAAATTATTCGCCAGCGTCGGTGGTGTAGTGGTAAGCGTGACTGCTACTGGCACCCCAGTGGGTCTGGGTTCAATCCCAGTCGACGTCGGTGGTTTTTCTGTCGAAAAAGTCTTGGTCACGTCTTCCTTCGGAAGGAAAGTAAAGCCGTTGGTCCCGGTTCATAATCATGATTCGTTAGGTAGGGCCCAGGTGGTGGAGGCATCTCCCTGGCGTCGGTGATTGTCACCATGTGAGGAAATAGGCCGACGGAAAATAAAAAATTAAAAAAAATCAAGTTATTCAGCAGGTACTAAAAGTGCTAAAAATAGCAACGTCGTACTAGACATCGAAAAACACACCTGTTGATTTTATAGATTGATGCTATCCATCGAAAGTGACTTAACCGATGCCTACGAAATTCGAACATGAAATTGAAATGGTGTTTTTTCACCGAGATTCATTTGAGTGATGCCTTCCAAGCGGTCATCCTTCGTGTAGATGAATTTCTGAAAATCTTTGTAGGCGGCTCAATGAGATGTTCAAATAAAGTTATTTAAACAAGATTAAAAAATGTACCGCAGGAGAGGATTTATAAAAAATCTGTTATATCTGTATTTTTTCTAAAAATTCGTAATCTGTATATACAGAATTCTGTATTCGCAAACTGCAAAAAAACCTGTATAATTACAGATAAATCTTAAAAGGTGACATACCTGGTGACGAGACGTGTGTTAATGAATACGACGTTAAGACTGCTCAACAATCTAGCGAATGGCACATTCCAGCTTGATTGTGTCAGAGTCGATGACCTTCGTCAAAAAAATATTTCAAGGATGCTAGAAGTGGTTGCCATGTTTAGATTAATGAATATTGTAAGGAATGGAACTAAGTGTCCTACACGTTTTCTTTATATTAAGACTGCATCTTTAATATTTAAACATAACATTAACGAGGTGCGTAGTTCGACCTGTTATGCATTTTATGTAACATTAAAAGGGTTTAAAATTTAACATAAGACAACGGATTTCAACTTGAAACATTTCGTTACGTGTGGAACCGACTGCGTTACAAAGGCTCCAATATTGTTATAACACCAGAGAAATCGATCATGCGAATATAAGTCTTTCAAATCTCAATATTCAGTCTTATGCCTTTTTTTCAACGATTAACGGGCTTGAGGTTACCAAAAATATTCTAGAAGCTGTTGCAAATGTACAGAAAAAAATCAGAATTCCCATTATGAATAACAGAGCATTTAAAATTGTTTCCCTTCAACACGAAGCAACAACTTCCATGAACTAGTTGCTATAAAGGCAAGCTTTTTTGAACAACATTATCGGAAATGTACGGAATATCCCAGACTCTTACACGATTTATAATGTGAATTTGTAAGTTTTGTGACGCTCCATTTATTGCATGATATTGAACAGAAATTTATTTATTATGTTGGTTTTCAAATCAAGATATAACAATACACCAAATAGAATATACCATTGGTTATATTTATTATTTTTAAGAGCGTAGATTAGCATCTATTTGCACATAAAGTCAGTCATTTATTGATTTACATGATGTGAAATATGAATCTTCTATCAATCATTGCTCTTGTGATTATCATTATTTGTAAAAGAGAACCTACACAGTTTGAAAGGAACATTGAATTTTCCGCATTATCAAATGTGATGTGAAAGGAAGCTACAACCAGTGCAGAACTTGCCATGCCGTACAGTTCCTTCCAATGGCAAGATTTATGTATTTACTGTTCAAATTAATTCATAACTTCGCCTAACGTGCCTTAGCTGAAGAAAAATGATCAACAATAAAATCTAAATCAAGATTTGATAACGATTCCTTTTCTATCGAAAGAACAGCCAAGCCAGAAAGTCTGTCTAACATCATTCTAGAACGAAGATAATTGTTTATTATTTTCAGCTTACTGAAGCTACGTTCGCACGATGGTACTGTAACTGGAAGCGTAAAAAAATACGTAGAGCCTTTTCGATGTTAGGATCTTGGAGAGAATATTCAAGGATACAGTTTAATATGTCTAACGGTCTAGAAGAGCTCAGGTCAGGTAACATATCACCAATTTACCGTTTAAAAACTTCTACTTCAGATACAAGCTCTACTGTGTCAATATCAGTAGCATACTTTAGTCCAAAGTCTGCTGTGACATCCTTTAATTGTAGAATAGAAGACTTTATAACCAATTAATGACAATAGTTAACTGCATTTTTGAACTCGTGCGGTGAATTCAATACCGTGTCAGAAAAAATAAATAAAGAGCCGTTATTGAGATAAACAAAAATTTTGAATTTTTTGATTTTGGACATAAGAACATTTAATAAAACGTAAGTATCTTTGGATCTTGTGCATAAATTTACAATTATTTTGTAAATTTTTGCACTGCATTTAAAAATTCAGTATTAATCAAGATTATCAATAAGATAACACGTTTAAAAAATTCATACCATAATTGAATCTTAAATTCAATGAAAAACCGAAGAAGATGAGCTTTTAATGGATGAAATCGGATGAAAATTGTCGAAGTAATGAGCATTTTTTCTCAAATCATGGAGATTGATGGTATAAATGCTATTAAAAAGATTAGATACTAAACACTCGTATAAAAGTACGCACACACATACATCCAGAGATGTATACAAACATACATGAATATAGAAACACTACTAACATAACCTTTAGTTTGTTTACAACCTCTGCCAGCTGTTACGCCAAATAAAATGGCATATTTTCAACAACGTACTTTGCGCTAGTGTTTATGAAACCGCTCGGCGAGAACCAAACGCAATCAACTCAATTGAACAGCTTCTTTCTTCAACATTGCTTAAACATGTGTACAACAAAACGAGAATTCAAGTGTAAAAATGATCCACAAAAGTTTTGTTATGCCTGTGACAACTACATTTTTACAAAACCGGCCAATTTCACTGATTCGTTACAAACTGCAGATTGGCATTATTCTTAAATTTATCCTGGAGACTTTGACGAATTGTGGATTCTAAAAGTGTTATGTAGTTCGTGCAAAACTTGCTTGGCTAGATGGATATCAGGCGCAAGGTAAATTGATTTCTTGAGTATCTTTCATAAAAACGATAAGACTAAGTACTACGATGCTGTATACCTTTTTCTGATCGATACTATCTTAAATTATCTAATTTTAATAAGTGTAAATGTCTTTCTTACTGACTCACTTATTTGTTATCCCTCAGTCGCTATTTCTCATGCAACGGATTATTTTATTCTGCTTAGTAAAAGTTAAGCAACAAGGACGTCACAAAACAGTTGAGTATTCACAAGTGGCTTGTATAACAAAACCCGTTCTACATTCAAGTGCAGTACCGTATCCTGTTTGTCCAGAACGGAAACGAACGCCCTCTATTGAATCAACCGTTACAAAAGGCGAGGAGGAATCCGAATTGGAAAGGAACTAAATTTTTTATACACAATCCAAATTTAATGATTTGGTGTGAATTCATGGATTTATCGAAAAAGAAATTAGAATTGCTGGCATCACTCATGAACGCAACAACATGGATGCCTAGTAGTGCAACTCTGAATTTATTGTATTTCACAAACATTTTTAAGTGTTTTACAAAAATATTCATAACTTTGACAATTTTCAATGGGTGTTATTCGTTAAAGGCTCATTTTCTTCGGTTTTGATTGAACTGCTAAGATTTAATTATATGACTTCCAATCCAATGAATTTTTAAATCATGTTATCTCATTGAAAATGTGGATTAAAACGAGATTTTCATGGAAAATTTGCAAAAAAATAAACTTTTGAATAACTCCAAGATTATTTTTCAATCAGAACATAATACTCCATTTTACAATAGTTAATTTATTTATCAACATTTTCGTAAAATTTGATTTAAAATTGGTGCACTGTATCCAAAGATACTTTTGTCCAAAATTCAAAAAAAAAAATCTCAAAAGCGAAAAATTAAGAAAAATCATGCGAAAATGCTTACAATCTTGCTTTTTTTTTAATTAAAAGTAATAAGTTTTCATTATTGGGAGCTGAAAGCCATAAGTTTACTTGATCGTTGTATTTGGTGTTATTATATATCCGACATGTTTTCAACGCTTCATGACAGGTTACAAGTCTAAAGTCACTCTCTTCCTTGATAGATAACAAAAAGAAAAAAAATCGAAGTTTGTAACGTAGTTTGTAATGCTAGTTTTCCATGTTTTTTCACTGATTCGAAACCGTACGCAGTATAATACATAGGTATATCAGATGATTATAATATTCATTAATACGAACATCGTGACAACTTGTAGCATTCTCAACATTTTTTTGAAAGCAGGTCAACGACTGGGTTTTGCATTATTTTCTTTCATACTTCCACACATATTTGGATATGAAGTAAAAAAATGAATCCTACAGGACAAGATAGAGTTTATTTTTACCACGACAATCCATGACATTGAGGTCTTCTTTTATTTGCCAAATTTTATTACCGCGTCTTGAATTTTTCTGACGGTAATTTGAACTAAATCCTTGTGATCGAACCTAGCATCAAAAAGCATTTTAATTTGCATTAACTGTAGCAGCAATTGGCAAATGTCATTTTGTGTTCCCTAACTTATTGCTTTGTCTTGTCATGTAAGTTTTTATATCGATGTTTAATGATCTTGAAGATTGAGGAATAAAGGGTGTATTCGATAAAAATGGCACACACATATATACTCATCAAAATTAAACTGATTATCGGATTTTCTTGAAATTTTCAGGGAATGAAGAACTACTAATGAGTTTTGATTTACAACATTTGTTTTATTCAATTTCGTCTCCCATCCCGAATGCCCGCACCTTCCTTTTTACTCCACCCATCAAATTTTGTACAACCGATTTTCCCAGTGTTTTTGTTGTTTTTACCCAAATTTTCTTCAATTCTAGCTCTGTTTTTATAGTTTTGGGATGTTTGCGAAGTTCCGTTTTCATAATTGCCCAGAATTTTTCAATTGGACGAAGTTCCGGTGAATTTGGTGGGTTCATATCCTCTGGCACAAAATTGACTCCGTTGGCTCGGTACCACTCCAATACGTTTCGAGCGTTGTGGCAGGGTGCTAGATCAGGCCAAAATAGAGTTGATCCTTTGTGCTTCTTAATGACTGGCAAGAGACGCGTCTTAAGGCACTCTTCCGTGTAAATCGCACTGTATAGTTGTTCCGGAGTGATGACGGTGAGCACATTATTTAACCGTACCAAAAATATGGTGGTGAAACTTTGAAATATAAACGAAGGCCCATTTTTTGATGTTGATTAAAATTGAGGGTAGTCCCCATTTTCAGGAAATGACAAAAACTAACTTTCTTATTTGCAGAAATAGACGTTTACATTCTTGAACAAAGTTGTAGCGTATAAAATTTCATGGAATTTTTACATATAATTTTTTTTTGTAGGTAACTTAGGGTGTACCATAAGAAATGTTTTGTTTTGCACCTAGCTTTTTGATTTCAATTTCCATTGTAAAATTTTGTTCTCAACGAGTTGTACGAGCTATTAAAGGCGCGTATTTTGATTTATGAACTTTGCCGCTAGCTTTTAATTAATCAGATAGTTCATTGAAGTTTTTCTTATTAGACCATCCCAGATTCAAATATAGTTTTCTCAAGATAAAAGAAATAACATATCTCTAGTTTTCACATATGATAAACAATATAAATTTTCCTTTAAAATGACGTCTTTATTTCTTTTTATGTTTGCCCCAATCATACCAATCAACATTTGAAAAGGGCGTATTTTTTGTAGAAAAACTTCAATAATTATTGATTGGTTGGCACTAGCGGCAAAATTTATTCCAAAGTACGCGTCTTTAAAAGTTTAAAAACTCGTCCGAACACAACTTTACGATGGGAATTGAAATAAAAAAGTAAGGGCAAAAAAACAATTTTTTTCTGGTACACCCTAAGTTGATGAGGAAAATTGCTCTAAATCGATCAATTTTTAAGCTACAAAAAATTCATATATGAAAATTTCATGAAAGTTTTTGCGCTACAACTTTGCGCAAGAGTGCTAAACGTCTATTTCTGCAAATAAAAAGTTAGTTTTTGTAATTCCGTGAAAATGGGGTCCACCCTAATTTTAATTAACATCACAAAATGGGTTCAAGTAATACAAACCATAATGTAGAACATCACTTTGCTGTAAAGTTTCAAGTTTAGGCGCTGGGAGCATGTTTCCTCGTAAATTCGTAATCTGGACCATAGTGCATTGTAGACAAAATACGCGTGTCTATCAAGATAAGCAAAGGTAGTTTGAATTAAATGGAAAATTCTAGGTTTTCTTCTTATTTTAAGTTACAGGTATTCCACTAAACAGTTCATACTCTCTATGATTTTTCGAAGTCATCAAGTGAAGTATTAGTTAAGTTTTTCAAGTTTACCGATAACAATCGCTCTACTAATGTAAACATATTAAAAAAGGAAGTGTTTTTTGAAAATGTCCTTTAAATTTCTAAACTATGTCTTTATTGTTCAGAGAAAAGAAAAACCCATGAATCTACGTTTCTGCATAGTTTAAAATATTGCAATCTATGACTTAAGAAACGGATGATATTATTTAAGATACTTTGTTTTACTTCGCTGAAGAGAATCCGCTAAGCCCCCAATTTCATTACCTCCATTTAATTAAATTGATCCCATGCATCCTGATATCTGACAACACTGGCATTATATTACCAGCATAACATTTCGTCGTCCACTTCTCTCAACAGTTAACGGACTAAAAAGAGACGAACAGCAAACAAAGAATAGCAGAAAAAAAATGCCTGAGCAACAGGATTTTTCATCTCAAGCGCGAAAAATTGGCGAACGGAATTTACTGGCACGAATAAGGGCATACAGACTCCGACTCATACACCGATACGATGCTTACGCCAAGTGCAGTGAAAATAAAACAATATTACGCTATAATCATAGAAAATGAAGTCGAATGGCACAAGTCCTTGGGGGCAGTTGCGTTGTTCACTCACCCCCCCCCCCATCACCCCACCCATAACTCCACCTCGCCTGCAATCTCGCGCTCATTGTGATGACTCTGCCGCTGGTCTCATCACAGCGAAAGATCCAAGAGTGATGATACCCAGATATTAAAGCGAGGGTGTAACTTATGAAGCGTGCTAGGTAGAGAAGAGAAAAAAATAGTTATCAGGAAACTCACATCGCAACCGGAATTATTTGGATGTGCTTCACGGTACAACTTTAGAATTTGGAAATGTATTTCAACGACATTTTTATACCTTTGTTCATTCCCTTTTTTTGACAACAAATCTTTGCAACTATGACTACAGATTTATAATCTTTTGGACCTTATGGTAAGCATTAAAAGATCCTTTATTGATCATATTATAATCAGATTGTTGGTAACTCAAAGGACAACCATTGGTCGAGAAATCATGTCTTGCGATATCCGATCAACTCCAGAAAAAAATCCAACTTACCTAGGCACCAGAGTCCACTCAATACGCAACAACATATTCTTAATTAATAACCATGGAAGTACTTCAAGAACATTAAGTCTAGCGCCAGCTAAAAACTCGCCAAAGATGCACCCGCCAAGAGGATGAGTGTCGTTTGCAAATCCAGCAAACACAGAATGCTTCCCTACTATTATGCAATGCGACAGAAAGCGAAGCCCCCTCCCCATGTCCTTCCTATGGGAGGCAAGAATTTCCACTTAACAAAAGAATTCATAGAATATCAGAAATTAAAAACTTATCCTCTCCGGGCTATTTTAAATGCTTCTTTGTTTTTCAGTTTTTCCTGTTCCGCTTGGTTTTGCTCGTCCTGCTCAAAACCACCCTTTCGAGGGACTGCAAAGTAGTTGCTGCTCGTGGGATACAGCAGCGATGATGATTATCACTGGAAAATGAGTCACGAGAAGAGGAGTTGGATACATAGATGAGGGTGTAAATGAGCAGCGAAAAGGACCTGAAGGGATTTGGATGTGATGAGGAAAAAATATTAGAAGAAAAAAAGAAAATAACACACAAGCAGAAACGGGGATCCGGTGGACAGCTCTGAAGTATTACCGCTGTAATTCTTGGTGATGACTTGTCAAAACGGGCACAAAGCCTTCAAAGTACTGAGTGAAGGGATGTTAGAGCGAGGTGGAGAGGAGGGTGATTGGTATTGCGTTCTGGGATCTAGTTGGTGGTTTTGCTAAGAGGCGTTTTACGAGGTTTTTAATATATGGACAACCTTTTGACGAAATGACAAATGATAGCATGACGTTGATTTGACTCATCAAAAGATGTAAATAAATCGCCTGGATTGCGGAATGATGATTTCCCTGGAAGGGAAGTGGACTGTGATCTATTTTGAGTGAATTAAAACTATTATTACTACCAAGAAACAAATCGTGTAGTCTGTCAAGATCAAAATTAAAAGTAATTTCAGTTATCTAAAGACTGTATTCGATGAAATTTGGACACACAAAATAGGTCACCAAAAATTTTCCTTGAGCCCGATTATTTTCAAACTTTCTGGAAATTAAGTGCTACTAAAGGGTGAAGTTTTGACATCATTGGTTTATTGAACTTCTTCTCCCAACCTAAATGCCCGCACCTTTGCCTTGACCCCTTTCATTAAATTTTGGGCAATGATAGGACCGACTTGCTTACTTACTTTTAACCACACTTTCTTTAGTTCAAGTTCATTTTCTATCAGTTTTGAAGTTTTAACGAGCTTTGCCTTCATGATTGCCCAAAATTTTTCAATTGGGCGAAGTTCCGGAGTGTTTGGAGGGTTGACGTCTCTTGGTACAAAAACTACATTATTATCTTTGTACCAGTCTAAGACGGGCCGGGCATAGTGCCAAGATGCCAAATCCGGCCAAAACAGTGTCGGGCCATCGTGAGATCTCAAGAAGGGCAGAAGTCGTTTTTGGAGGCATTCGTCCTTGTAGATTTGTCCGTTGACGGTCCCAGAGGTGATGAAGGGCTGACTCATTTTGCCACATCCGCAGATCGCTTGCCAGACAAGGAATTTTTTGGCGAATTTCAACAGTTTCTTCTTCCGTACACTGTCCGAAACGGCCAACTTAGAGGTGGCGACGTAGTGCTCCTGTTCTGGCACTTGTTTGGTGTCGGCTTAAATGTAGGTCTCATCGTCCATCACAATGCAGAACGGTTTTGTGAGCCACTCCTTGTACAGTTTTCTTGCACGAGTTTAGGCCACCGAGTTCTGTTTATCGTTCCGGTTCGGTGCCTTCTGGACCTTTTACACATGTAATCCAGAACGTTCCATTGTTTCGAAACTGCACAAAACAAACTGAAACCGATCCATCGATGAGAAGCGTTGGGATTTTCGAAGCAAGTGCCCACAATTTGTTGGCGCACTATCACAGCCATCACTGAAATCACTCGACCGATTTTCACGAACCTCATTACACAATTGACACAACACAATTGACACAACATGTTCGCTCATCACCATGAGGCACCAAGAGTGGACAGTAATGTTTGCTAGAGTGAAAAAAAAGAAGAGAAAGTGTTGAAAGTTCCGTCAGTGTACGTTAGGTTGCAAATAGAATAGAAGTATTGAAAATTGAGCGAAAGGGCATGGGTAAAGTAGTACTCGCACCAAGGACGTTACTATTGCCTAACATCCCACTGCGGGGTAGGTTGAGGCACGGACGAATCCGTCACCTCAACAGGCAAAAAGTAACGTGTTGGTTGGCACTCATGGACTACTGATAGCTTTGTGATAGTTTCTAGCGGTAGTTAGTATGCACTCTGTTTTGATGCGCACATGTGAGAAGATCTCTCTACTTTTTTGGGTTTGTTTTGATTCGCAACGTCTGAGATCACTCAAGTTTTTGATGAGCGAACATCTCCTTCTACATTATAATCATTACTCCACGCACGGAGAATACAAAACATAACAATTAGAGTATAACTGTGTGATGTTCTAGGTCATTCAAACTGTTCTTGAGTTCAGAACTTAAGATTTACAGTTATAACAGAAGGTGTTTGGAGTGTGCAAAGTGACAATATTTATTTAACAATATTTATTGAATAGTGTGGAAAGTCAAAAGAAATAATCTGAAATTCTTGGGATATGCTGGGTCAAACCAGCCGTCTCTAAATTTAAAACACAATATCTACAATTATAAAAGTAGTATGTTGGGCTTTAAATGGTACTTATATGTATTCAACCAAATTCAATTAATCTTTTGCAAACTGTCTTGGAGTTTCAAACTTGAAATTTATGGTAGTAACAGTAGTTTTTTGGGCTAAACAAAGTTACGTCACATATTCAAGCATAAAGTTACGTCACATGCAGTGAATATTTTCGAAGGTAAAAATACACAAGAAGATAATCTTGAGATGGTCTTGGTCATCCAAGCTGGTCCTGGCGTTCATAACTTATGATGAATAGTGGTAAAAGTAATTTTAAAGCAAAACAATGTTACAACAAATATTAAAACATATTCAATCAATATCTTTTAAGGCCAACAATCATTATAAAGCAATATGGCATGTTCTAGGTCATCCAAACTATTCTCGCGATCAGAACATAGGACCTAAAATTGTAAGAAAAGCTTTCTGGGCTATGCAAAGCCACTATGTGTACTGAAACATCTTCATTGATTATCTTGGAAGAAAAACATACATTATGAGATTCAGATGTTCTAGGCTATCCAAACTTTTCTGGAATTCAAAACTTAAAATATATAGCTGTAACTGTTGCTTTCTGGAGCAAATAAAGTAACAATGTGTCTCTGACCAAATTGGATGAGTCCTCATTTTAAGGTAAGATAACCAAATATAATGAGATATCTTGGGATGTTGTTGGGGATTGTTGGATTGGATTTGGAGGCCCTTGAGTTTCCAAGTTAGGATCCATAGTCGTAAAATTAGCTTTATAACCTATGAAAGGTGGGTACATGCATTCAAACACATTCAGTGAATCTTCTGTAAGGTCACCAATCATTATCAGATTATCTTGGGATGTAAAAGTCCATAAAAACTGACCTTGTGTTCAGAACTTAAGATATACAGTAGTAACCGTAGCCTTTTGGGCAAAACCAAGCTACCATAAATATTCAAACATATTCAATGAATATTTTGAACTGTCCACAGACATCATAGGATAACCTTCTTAGTTTCAGGTCATTCAACCTGTCCTTCAAAACTTAAGGTCTAAAACTTCTTACAAGTCTCAGCATCAGACTCCTCCTGGGTAGGTAAGTTGATAGGCCTGTACCAGTCGAGAGTGGCCCAGAGGGAATGATCAATAGGCCGCTAGCCCATGGTGGTTGGTGACTGGAAGTTTTCTTTAGAGTCGCGCTGCCATACATCACCAGTTAAGAGTGACCCCAAAGGTAGGCCAAAGGGGAGGGGGTATCTAAAATCACGGAGGAGGGGGGGAGCTGACCTAGTTATGGATAGTACACCTAGAAAAAGCGAGATACACGAAGACGAATCGAATGCTCGAACCGTGAAGGCCCTAGTGTGTAGCTAGTGTGCATCACATCCGTGAGCCCTTATCTCGCCACTGATGTCAGCGGTTGTCATTTAGACTTTTGGTGTTCGTCTGTTTAAAATCGCAAACATTTGGACCACCTCATGGCTACCCAAATACTTATGTGAGATGTGTCAGTTTTAAGTTTAATCAATCATCCTTGCCAGGGACAGTCCGACCACCGTTGTCTGCCAGATGATGCGCTAGAACTTCTGTCGCATTTCATTGGTGTATGGAGGGGAAGGATTAGACTGCATTGAGTGCTGGTCAGATAACTTGATGTCAATACTAGCTCTAAGACGTCTAAGTCATCCACTCGCTATGAAAGACGTATAATATTACGGTTCTTGTTCGAAAAAGGGCTTTCAGTTCATATGGCAGTTTTTTGATGAACTGAATCTTCATGGCTTCAGGTAGTGTCTATTAAGACCTTAACGCTTATGGTACCGACGGTTTGCGATTGATCGTTCATGCCGGGATCTACCAGGAACGGGACGTCCCCAAAAGTTGAATAATGAGGCAAGAGAACAACACCGTCAGGAGATCTCGTTCAACGGTGCTCAGAGTGGAGGCAAATGGGCGAGCAGTATCGTTTTGTACCATCCCTACAGGCTAAGCTGGTCAAAAGGGAAGACTATATCCCGTGCGATATTGAACCTTGTTGTCGAAAATTTACCCGTACACACCATACCGAAATCTGCTCCAAAAGTCACGGGAATTTTTGCAGAAAGCACAGTGCATAAATAGTTGTATATACCAGCAACTCTATGAAACAGGTGCGGCCAAACTGAGCTTATTTGCCAATAGTCACGTTCCACATTGGCAGGACAACGCTCGATGTCACACTACTAGGTCATGCAAGGAGAACGCCGCGGCCTTGGCTTTCAATGAGCTTGCACATTCTCCAAACTCACCTGATTTCAGTCCTACCGATTATCATCTATTCCTATACTTTTTCTATACCTTTCTGACGGTCATCAGGCTTATTCTAAGCTTTTTATCACCCCGGGATTATTTCCAAAATAGCAGAGAAGTTTCTTGGATCAGCAAGAAATCTTTGAGGCGTGTTTACATTATTGGATGTGCCGCTTCCTTCGATGTTCGGTCTATTTACTAAAAAAGTTTAAAGGGGCCTCGAGTTGTCTGGTAATTTCCTTTCTTTTCTCTTTAACTTTATTTCCCTTTTGTTTGAGGTGTCCAGGAATGTGCTGCTGATCAGAGACCCAAATCAGCGATTCTGCACAATTCAGTCGACGATGGCGAAAAGATGTTGGAATCCGATCGACTGCTCCGTCAACGCATAGAGTTTCGCGTGTCAGTTTTGTTGTTCATCGGTTAAACAACTTTGCCTTCAACCATCGAGTAAAAAGCGGAAACCATGACTTTCAACCTTAATCTTTGCTGAATGGAGAAAAGCGCAATGAAAATAAGAAAATGGCATATTATAATAAATAATACCCCGTTTTCAACGACTTCCGTGATTTAGTCATCCTCTGTAAACAACAAATCCCTTGTCACGCAATCAGTCGATTTTTGCCTGATCATAGATATAGTTCGATAAAATTTATCTGATTGTGGGATGGGATTTGTTCACTGTTCTTGACACCCCCCCCCCCCCTTTCCACGGAATTAGCCTCTAGAATTTGCGGTTCACAGTATGGAGTGCTATTGCAGTTTGACGTCGTCGCGCGCTTCCCAGCAATGTTTACTATAAACACAAGTAAGCTGCCTGATGACTTGACCTCACATAAACGTCATTGTCTCAAATGCACAGAAAAAAATAATAAAATTTTAACAAGCGTGTAAAATATCCCCTAGTTTATATCTAAGCTAAAGGAGGCGTAGGCAACGAAATTGCTTGCAACTTTTCATGCGCCATACAACAATATTTGAAATCTTTCATACAACAAGCTAGATTCAGTCGTTATCTGGCCAAATTTTACCCGAAATACCCTATTATTTTCTGGCAAATCTAGCATTTCCTTTATGTGCATTAGATAACACAGAAAATTCAATGTTTCTTTTTATCTGTATGGGACATCATTACCAAAAATAAAAGAAGTAAGATCAAATGCAAGTGTAGTAGTCACAACACTGGCTGGGCTCTTATGAGAACTCCCTTGTATGTAGATGAGATATAGTGCACGGAAAGAAAATAGTTTATAGTATGACCGTTTTTAATAAGAATACAAAATTATGGTATTGATATCCCTCGATTAGAGATGTTAGTCGCTCACTACCCCATGGGTTGTAACTCGCATTATTTGACAGCCACCCTCTGCCACAAGCTCCCGAGAGCATCGAAGTAGGCTAGAAACCAACTCGACACGTCCTCTCACCTCTCTGACGGTCACCACTAACGGACGCTTCGGTAGGTACTCACCAGTTCCAAGCTCGTGGAAGCTAAAGCTCCACATTGGCAAAATTTGGTGAGCAGCGAAATATCCTTTGTCATAATTCCTCTCTGGCTATGATGGCTGAAACCAGTAGCAGAATCTACACCAGCCGGCAGTATCAAAACGCGATCCGTGCCCCTAGAAACTTCTCCAGGCTCAATAATCTCTTGATAATATTTACCACCATGTCTCTTAGAGTTACCATACAGGTCAGAACCTCGTTCTCCTAAACCGGAGAATTATACACCGGAATGATGGCATCGCCTCCTCCCACGAAACTTAGCAGTTTTCGCCGTAAATGGATTTGCTATACTTTCACTTTACACAAAGCGACTCTGCTATTAGTTTGAGAGGGAGGTAGCTTATCAAATTTTCCGGCCCACCTCTAAGCATATTGCTATGAGGTACCAGGTGGGTCTCCACCGATTGCCTGTCGATCTGCCAAATTTGGAAGACGACTGAATTGAGTTATCTCACATTACAATCATCCGTCCACTACATTACAAAACGTTAGGATTGGTTGAGTGGATTGGAGATAATGAAACCAAAATAGGACCAAGTTTCCCCGGTGGTGCAAAATCGATGAGCTTGGACATAAGTTTAAGCAAAGTTACCAGAAGTCACGAAATCCATCTATGGACTCTTATTTTTACCAGGTCCCACAGTTCTGGATGAATTGGGGTGGATTGTTCTTTGAATTGTGTTATTAGACTATTCTATAGGGAAGGGGACGGGTTTTTAGCAGTTCATTCAGCACCTGGGACATTATATTATAATTAGAACTGAGACTAAGACGTAAAAATCTCCATAGCCATGAAATAGAGCTTCCAATTGCAGGGACTTATTAAAAGCATGCGGATTGCTCTCCGATCAAGAAAGTGTTTTCTTCAGCTCCGCAATCGGTACATAAACTAACAATATTGTATGAGTGCGATTCTGTGCATATGTGGAAGGTCGAAATGAAATAGGACAGTTAACGGTTTGCCACTTGCGTTTTCTAACGTCAATTTGCTCAACTCACTCCTTCGTTTTATCCATCCACTCTTGAAAACAATCAACCAAAACCTGTCGATTACTATGATGATGTATAGTATGTACTACCAAACTGTATGTACTACTGTAGCACGGAAACTAAGTCCGACAGCCAGGGATAAGGTGCGACTAAAATCTCTTTGAGTGCAGCACACGCTGCTACGAGACAGCACATTAAATTTCAAAGAGACGTGAAAGTCGAAGGTAAAAATAAAGTCTGTACTCCCTCGCACCCTTGTTGTGCCGTGCGCTCAAAGCCGCACATCTCATTTCGAATTTGCTCTCGTCTCTTTGGGCGTTAACGATCGCACTCTCCCTCGTCGTCTCTGTGCAAACACAAGTGCAAAAAACAGACACAGCGGCAGGCTCGACTAGTTTGTGAATTAAGATTTTAATAAAACTTTCCTTCAACTAGCAACAAAAATTTTCATTTTACTACCATTTACCATAGCATGAGCCAAAGCACTGAGTAGAGCACTGTGCACTACTCTTTGTCTCTGAAAGAGAAGTGCATGTGTGGCTATCTGTCTCTCTTACTGCTACGAAATAGAGCGCACATTCGTTTTGTGCGCTCTTCTGAAACAGCAGACGCACACTTGAAATTGGGTGCAGCACTTGTCTATTTTGCACTACTCTGTGTTTTTCGTCAATCCCTGCCGACAGCAATGGGCTCATTTTGCTGTTAGACTTGACCAAGCTTTAATAATCACTGATAATCCTAATCATTCCATTGAGGGGCCAAATAGGGGTAGGGTGGATCGATAGGCAACATCACTTATACGTTTCCATAGGGATATAAAGAATCTCCTTCCAACAACATGATTGAACCATTGGTCAAAAGAGCAATCCATCTAACATAAGGATGCTCCAATGGGCGAGGAGAAGAGCCATCCCACAAATTGTAAACAATGCGGAGTTGGCATTCCCACTCTCTCCATCCAGAGTACTTCAATCGGGTGCCCTGATGGTCCCTCTCATTCCCATGAAATATTTATAAACTATTGTATATATTTATGTTAACGAAAAATACTAAAAGCATCCGTATCTTTTATATATGATCTTCATTAGGATCAACCAAACCCTGTCGATTACCATCTTCATAAACTCGTTTACTAGCTGGTTATGAGACAGGCGTAAACATCCAAACGTTTAGTGTTCAATTAAACTTTAGATTGGCACTGTGTATTTCTTATTTCATTTACTCTCAGGGAAATGATAGACAAAGCGACTGTGACGACAAACGGGATGCTTTGTTGTAAAAAAACATATGTAAGAGACAGCAGGCTTCACGTTACAATATCGGTGTGCTATATCCATGGTTAACAAAGAAGAGAGAACACATGGGCTCTCTCAAAAGCAACAGTGATGCCAGAGCTGCCGCTCAACAGCAAATCATTATTTATCGTTGAGTACTATTGGATAGGTACGAAACATATGTATCACATATAAGCATAGACCAATCTAAAATGACAGGAAGAGAGATGAAATAAATAGTGATTTCGGATCATCTAAGAATAAAATAACTTTAACTCAATGCTCAACATCACATTTTGGCAACAAGCCTAGGTGTAAGAAAGAGCTTCCTTCCGGCACACGCGATCAAATGCTAAGGCAAAATTTCAACGAATTTCTTCAGCAGGTAAAAAACGGATGGCTTTCTAGATGATGTATTTTAAATATTCAAAATTGGTAATCAATCATGATTTACACATCGAATTATAAGCCAGATTGATAGAGCATGTATTCGTATCATTAAAAGTGAAATTATTTGGAAAATGCAGGAGTTTTAGACATATCTCCTAACAACTGACTAAAACAGTCACCCCTGATTAAGCCGTTCCCTACCCTTACCAAATGTTTTATTCTGACAATTTTATATTTCAATCTCAATTTAAGTGAGCGAGATAAAGAACGAACGCTTTGGAAACTTATTGCCAGAGTTTTGGTTCAAATGCCAAAAGTCCACCCACAGGCAAAGAAGCATAAACTAATCTTTCTAGCATCGATGCTTCCAACGATAAACTGCAAATTATCTCCATATGGAAGCGTTTGGCACAGTTGCTTCCATGCTTGCTTCCTTCCCTTGATTCGAAGTAGAAATGCGATTTCAGGCACTCTTTCTGAAATTGCTCTATTTCTTGGAATCCTCTCTGCAACACATGCTACGCAGTTGGCCTAGCTGATGACAAAAAAAAATGTTTTCAAGAAGTCGTAATTGGCTGCGTTACTGTGAGATTAGATTAGATTAGAAGCGACTCTGCTATTGGTTTAACAAGCATCTCTTGCCTTGCCTCCTTGAAAGCTCCGTGAATCCTCACTTTCATGGAACCTTTGCCATACTAGAGGACAAGCTATGGTTTTTGGAAATGACATTGCTGCTACCTTCGTTAGGCCACCATTCACTGAAATTTAAGTAAGGAGTTCAGTGATGTGTGTTTTCTTCTTCTTATTCTTACTGATATTTTGTTTCGTTCTCTTTTCAGAAAACCGCTGGCACCTAGCCACCCGACCAAGATGGATTCGAACTTAACTAAAACCAACTTCTTTCATTTCAGCTATCCGGATGCAGATTTCACACTTGCAGTTGTCTTCTTCGTTTAACATACATTTTTCTTAACCATCCGCTGACCCAGTTATTGATTATTAAAATTTCATTTTATCTCTCCCCCATCTTTCAAACTCAGGACTTTCCACGTTTCCTTTAGAATCTAGGCTCCCTTTTTCCTGTACTTTCCAAACGCTCATCGAACCTAGCGTGATCGCCATCAACCGTCAATTACCGACCCTACACTCCCCCAGGCAGAGCATTCTCCCAGGGGACCCAAGCTGACCGAAATTATCCCATTTTCCCTGGGATCGGTAATCGTAATATGACAGAAAGTGTCACGGTGACAACGATTGAATGTCTAGTTAGTGCGCTGGATGTTGTTGACCAGACCGTGGAAGAACAGCAACAGCAGCAGCAGGAGCATCACCAAAGCGACGGGACGGCTGCAGTCGAACTTAACTTACTGAGGGAACACAACGACGGAGAGGTGCACCAGGTGGACAAAATGACGCAGAATAAGGTCAGTTTTTGGATCTTGTTTTGAAACATTGTAATGATCGATCACAATCCGATTGCAGGTAGCGAAAAAAGATGACCTACCAGAGCGCGGGACTTGGGGATCGAAGCTTGACTTCATCCTGTCTGTGGTGGGGCTGGCCATCGGGTTGGGCAATGTGTGGCGCTTTCCTTATCTCTGCTACAAGAACGGTGGCGGAGCTTTCCTCATTCCGTACTTCTTGACCCTGATCCTGGCGGGTATTCCCATGTTCTTCATGGAACTGGCGCTGGGGCAGATGTTGACCATCGGAGGATTGGGCGTGTTCAAAATTGCTCCCATTTTCAAAGGTTTGTCAACTGCAGGTTTGAGGGCTTTGGTAGCAGTCATTTCATAAAATATCTTTTGGACAGGCATCGGTTATGCGGCAGCCGTGATGTCATGCTGGATGAACGTGTACTACATCGTCATTCTAGCGTGGGCAATATTTTACTTTTTCATGTCACTGCGGGCAGGTACGATTTTGATTTAAGTTTAACCATTGGACAATTGACAATTTGAAAACATTCCCCCGTCGACAGATGTTCCTTGGCGTACTTGTGATAACCTGTGGAATTCACCAAACTGTGTGAACCCCTACGACCGGAAGGATCTCCTCTGCTGGGAATCGCTTGGTGTTAACAGTACGATAACCAAAATTTGTTCGCTCAACTCGAACAACGTGTCAATAACCGAAATGACCGATCCGGTGAAGGAATTCTGGGAGTAAGAAGTGCACAGTTTGAAGATGTAAAACATTCCTGCTAAATTTCCAACTTTCAGGCGTCGTACTTTGATGATTTCCAGTGGTATCGATCAGGTCGGTTCGATCCGTTGGGAGCTGGCTGGAACTCTCCTGCTTGTGTGGATCCTGTGCTACTTCTGCATCTGGAAGGGAGTCAAATGGACCGGCAAGGTCGTGTATTTCACAGCTCTGTTCCCGTACTTCCTGCTGACTATTTTGCTTATCCGAGGTATTACTCTGCCGGGCGCAATGGAGGGAATTAAGTTCTATGTGAGCCCTAATTTATCAAAACTCGCGGAGTCTGAGGTAGATATTTGCAACTGCATGTAATCCACTGCATAACTACATAATCCATCAACTTCATACAGGTGTGGATTGACGCGGTAACGCAAATCTTCTTCTCATACGGTCTCGGTCTGGGAACACTGGTTGCTCTGGGCAGCTACAACAAGTTCAACAACAACGTCTACAAGTAATGCGCTTTTCTTAACATCTTGAACTACCACATTTTGCTAACCTCATTTCCAACCAACAGAGATGCCTTGATCGTGTGTACGGTCAACTCCAGTACCAGCATGTTTTCCGGCTTCGTCATCTTCTCCGTCGTCGGCTTCATGGCTCACGAACAGCAACGTCCCGTGGCTGAGGTGGCAGCGTCTGGCCCAGGTCTTGCATTCCTGGCGTATCCTTCGGCAGTGCTACAGCTTCCGGGAGCTCCCTTGTGGTCGTGTTTGTTCTTCTTTATGCTGCTACTGATCGGTCTCGATTCTCAGTTCTGCACCATGGAAGGTTTCATTACGGCCGTGATTGACGAGTGGCCACATCTGCTGCGCAAGCGTAAGGAGGTGTTCATCGCTGTGGTTTGTTTCATCAGTTATTTGGTTGGTTTGACGTGTATCACAGAGGTGGGTTTACTAGGTGGAATCTTTTTGAACGAACTTTTGACATTAAAATCATCCATCTTCAACAGGGCGGCATGTACGTGTTCCAAATTCTTGACTCGTATGCGGTGAGTGGTTTCTGTTTGCTGTTCCTGATGTTCTTCGAGTGCATCTCGATCTCGTGGGCGTTCGGAGTGAATCGTTTCTACGATGGAATCAAGGATATGATCGGATACTATCCCTTGGCTTGGTGGAAGTTCTGCTGGGTTGTTACGACTCCCGCGATCTGTATCGTAAGTATTCTGGAGCCTGGATGACGCCAGGACGGGTGGATCAGGTAATTTGTTTCCATAAACTGACTAGAACTGATAGGTGTGATGTAAGCACGGATGAGGATCGAGAGAGTGAAGTTTCAGGCTTCGTGGGATGGATGGACGTCGTTGGCGAAATTGCTGAAGGTAATTGGGCACTAGATGTTTCTCGTTGTAGCATTCAAGGCCAGTTCATGGAAGCCATCAGGACCGAAGTACCGGTACGGTTGTTGGCTGAAGGTGTGGGCGATAAGTTCTTTGGAATAATCATATACGAGGGTGGTTCTTTAAGAGGCGTGTTTTTTTGTTAATCACAATAATAAAGTTGAATGTTCATTTTATCAAGAATTCAATGCAATAAATATTTTGTAACGTTGTGCATTTGGTTTTCATGAGTTTGGGTAATAAATAGTTCAAACGAAAATTGCTTTATTGACTAGAAACAATATATTCAATATCACAACCCTAAGTAGGCTATAAACGCTGACTGCATAAGGTAAGTATATTGTTACCTAAAATGTGAAAGAAAGATAAAGTTCCAATAATACCGAGAGAGTTTATATGACAAACTAGGGAGCTAAAAAAAATGTAACCTGCTTGGTGTAAATTAATGAACTCATGATGCAATAAAAAAGATGCGATGGTCTTAGTGTTAGTGTTAGTATGGTTTTTGTTTATAGACATCAATTCTGTTTGTGGTGCTGAATTAATTCACATGCTGCACCCCCTACCAAAACGTCAGAAGTTGAGCATTAAAAAACATAAGAAAGTTATGTAAATTTTCCAACATTCCGGCTCATTTTATTTCAATGTCTGAATCGTTTCCACATTGCTAACCCTGTCGTGAGAGAAATCGATTTCAAAATGAAAAAGAAGTGAAATATATCCGAATAAAACGTGCATTAAAAATAAGCCACTGAATGTTCCGAATTTCCATGCGATAACCCTGCCACCTGGTGATAGGTCCGCCGGTCAGTAGAAGACTCTGGCACTTCTGGAGAAGGGAGCCTGGTTCCGGCCGTCTGACCATTTTAGGATTCAACAGAAGCTCAAACGGACGAAGGAAAGAAAAGTGGCCACTGCCACTGCCGTTGGGAGGGCGGTGCGACCAGCCAAACGGTCAAGAAGTATTTGGCCAAAATGGAATCCACATGCGGAAGCGTCAGACTAAGCCAGCCGTGTCGGACAACCAAGCGGAAACCCAGAAATAACAGCTGAAAATTTTGGTCAAAGAGATCTTCCTGACGAAACGGACCGTGTAAACCTTCCCAAAGGGCCCCAGGTCTGGGTCAATTTGAAGAGGAGAATATATTCAAATAATTTCGTGGCTGGAACGACGGATGATTTCTAGACATATGCTTGAAAAGGGCGGAAAAAATATATAAGAAACCATGTTATATTATATATTAATTGAACAATTTCAGAATAACTAATTTACCTTGACAACAACATTAAAATCAATCAGGCATTGCATTAAACAAGAAAAACAAATTATGGCGTTCTTCCGGATCACACATTGCTATAGTTATTTTGCTATTCCACCGCTGTTTTCAGTTAGCTTCAAATCCTGAATAAAAGTTTAATATTTCAGGCGATTCTAGTCATCATATCTCGAGTACTTTTTCAAACAGACGTATCTGAGTTTTGTGAACAAAAAGAGGAAGTTAGATTAAAACGTAAATTTCTAAAAACTCACTGCACTGAAAGAAACAACACCATCATGTTAGGGAAATGTTACAGGGTGCGGCAGAAAATAATGCGTTCAAAATTAAGTATTGGGTTAGTTCGTGTAGCTAGTGACTAATTTCTGTTGAAAGTGTATTTGTTTATGTTTACTTTTAAGTGCTGCATCCAAACATTCTATTTGTCAAAATGTTTGCGAAAGAAGTGATCACCAGTTTGTTGCTCGCCCAGAAGAAGCCGAAAGAGATTGCCAAGGTATATCCAGGGTGGCCACACAATCTTAATTTAAAAATTCCCGCATTTTTCCCGAACTTCTCAGGCATTTTTCCATTATTTTCCCGATTGGAAAGATGAGGTAATATATATTGGATTTATAGATATTTTTGAAGTTTATGAAGTTTTTTTTCAAATAGTAGCCACGGGCTTCTTGCGTATTACATAATCTGCTTTTGTCTCTCATATTGCTATCGAGAACACTTAGCGTTATGTAAGTCATTGATCTTTCAAGTTTCTAAAAGCATAAACATCAAGGAAAAACAGTAAAGCGATCGAGGTTTTCGAGTACAACGTGCGTTGCGTGCATATTGCATCAAAGACTTCGTGTTCTCAACGTTGTTGACAGTTCGTAGACAAATCTCTGAGCTCTCAAACTATTAACAGTTTGGTTCACCACCAGACACTTTCTATTTATTGAAATCCGCATTTTCGTGCGACAGGATGAGCATCTTTTTAACAAATTTTGTCAAATGTGGCAGCTCCTTCTTGGAATGACCAATCATTTCTAGCCAAAATTTGTCCACACGATGTTCTTTTCCCTGGAATCCGGCAAGCAACGTCAGACGGCATTGAGCACAGCTGCCTAAATTCTTTTTTTAGTTTGGAAGCAACTGAAGCGCTCAGATATTCTTTACCTACGAACGTTTCCAGACACAGACCCAGACACTTTTTAGTTTTGTCCGTGAAGTGAGTTGTTATAACAACAAGACTAATGCAGATGACTTAACGCGTTAAAGGGAATATTAATGGAGATTCAGAGAAAGATCATAAGTCGTTGCGGAATGCCAAAACGTCTGTGTCGGAAATTTAAGCAAGTTCTGTTGCTTTCTTAATTGCCGAGTTAGAGGCAAAATTAATTTCCACATTAAGGATAATTAGAAGATTCTATTTCATTTAACGATTCAGATTTGACTGTCAGACGCTCGAACTTAACAATTTTCTACATAGCGGCTTTTTTCCCGCCAAATCGTCAAAAAGAAACGAAGTTATAGGAGATTCGATCTGGGAAACGACTCGACCATTACTGCAGACGTTTCAAAAATTCAGCTTTGGTCCAAGCATCTTATCGTGAACCGCATCAACCTCAACAGCGAACACTTCTGATCTAAACACCGACGAAATTCGGATGATTTTTATTCAGCTTTCTTTCTTCCTGCTTTCGGATCTCGTCGACAAATCTTCTCAAATAGCATTTGTAGTGCCCTTCTAGCACCTTGCTTCCTCGAACTCCTACAAGTTCCCTGAACTTCTAAGATTTACTGTATACTTCTTAGATGTTCTGTATACTTCTAGCAAGTTTCATGAATTTCTGGACAGTTCTCTGAATTTATGGAAATTCTCTACTTTTCTGGAAAGTTCCTTGAACTTTTTGGAAGTTCCCTGAAATTCTGGAAAGTTCCCTGAACATCTTGAGTAGTTCTATGAACTTTTGAGAAATACCTGAACAAATCTGATAAGTTTTTTGAACTTCTGGGAACCTCCCTGAATTTGGATAGTTGCCTTAACTTCTGTGAAGAACCCTCTACTTTTGGAAAGTTCCCTGAACTCGTGTGATTCTCCCTGAATTTATGGAAAATTTCTTGAATTTCTAGGAAACAATCTGAATTTAAGGGAAGTTACCTGAACTTCCAAGAAAGAACCCTTCTCTTCTAGAAGGTTCCCGGATTTATGTTTTTTTGAATTCCATGATTTTTGGTTTTCTGAATTTCTAACAAGTATATCGAGCTTCTGATAAGTTCCCTGAGTTTCTAGTTCACTGAATTTATACGATTTTTATTTTTAAATTTTGGGAAGCATTTTCGTTCATCAGTTTCTTTACCTCTTCCGGTGTTGGGGGACGCAAATACTGCGGGCCGTAATTCTTCGGGATAGATTTACAAAAAATCTTTAAGGTCACCAACCCTCAAGTTTTCACCGAGAGAACTAGTCGAGCAACACTACGTTAACATCTATTAGACTACGGTACGGACTAAGGTCAACATTTCCAGTTGCATCGTAACAGCTGGAAAAAGTAATTAGTTGACTCTAGTTCTCGCATAATGTCCAGGAACATCTTCCTTGGCATGTTGAAACGAAGCAGAAAATTGGCGTGTCGCTAAAGTAGTCCTGGAACAGCTTCTGAAGACCGAAACGGAAATCACGGTCGACATTGGGGCGTTTTTCAGGACGTGACCCTTACGGTTTCGACGCATGTTTTTTCGCGGTAAAATTACAAATCAGCATTATCTAATATCGTTTAGATGAGATGCATGCGGTTACACACTCACCTTCAGCAAAACGAAAGAGCACGTATTCTCGTCGTCTGCTAACGACGCAATACTGGCAGTTAAAACTATTTGGTCAATCCATGGCAAAAAGTTTGCGAAAAATTACTGGTACCCATAAGGCATCTGTTCGGAAAATTTCAGCTCATCTCAGCAGAAGTACTCGTTCGGGAGGTCTCCGCAATGAAGTTGAGGGTTATTACGCGAGAATAGTATTCTTGTTCTTCTTCTACTAATCTTAGTGGGTATTTGCTCCATACTGTGGGATAAAAGTCACCTGTAGTACACCGACGAGTATGTACATTAGCCTGGGACACGAACATATGGAAGAAAAAAAAAATTCGCTCCCTATTGATTTTTGGAAGCCTTTTGGGTTCTATAATAATTGTGCTAAATTTCAGCTCGATCGGTAAAACTATATTTTTGCGTTCGAGGTTTTAATTTTACATAGGATTTTATATGGGAAAACTTACTTTTATGTAGAAGAATCTGGCGAGGTGACCCTTTGCCATCTAAAAATAAGTGAACCAAATTTTCCTCTTGGAAATATTTCAAGGAAACTTTTTTTGGAAGACCGCAAAGCGATCCGACGATTGTGGAAACAGTTATTGAGCTAAAACTGATTACAATCCAAACGAACGGCTCAATGAACTGTTTTTCCTAACAACACTGCCACCTGCAGCATGGCCTGTAGCCTGCTGCTGTTGGCGCGAAGCAACCACGTTGTTGTGGGGCGTTCTTGGCATTCTTCTTCAACGGTAGGCTGCTTTGAAAACTACAGATCCTCCCGTTGGATTCGTCGAATACTATCGGAAATCTTACCAGTATTTGTTTGAGAGTAGTAGCACGAGAAGGAGCAGCATTCGTAATCGCATTCACCGAACCGCGATTTGGAACACGGTGTTCCAGTCGACCGAAATCGCGATTAACCACCCGCGCCCGAGAATTCACAGCCTGGAATCATATTTGTCTCTGTATTTCGCGCTTACGATACTGACTGGCGATCCAGTAACCACTTCGCATCGTATGTTTTTCCCGTTCACTTGTACGTCCAACAGAAAACGACCACTACCGGATCTTGCATCTACGTTACACACCTCTCGCACTGGTAAACTTTCGCGATCGTCACCATCACCGAACTGATGCAAGTAGTTCGTTTGCACTGCATTCGTTTTCTTCCTGGAACGGCTTGCATCCGACTTCCCGGCGGTTGTCTTTTTCATTCACACTTTTTCGAGATATCCCTTCAATCTGCAAAACGAACACACAGTGTCCTTATGTCAGCATGTATTTGCAAAGTACGATTTTTCCCCGCAGCAAAAACAAGAAGAATCAGCAACTAGAAATGAGAAGAAAAATTTAGTATTTTCCATTTAAATTCAAGTGCCTTTGCTTATCTTGACAGATACGCGTATTTCGTCTACAATGTGCAGACTTCTTCAGTGTCTCGTACTAATAACTTGACTGCCGATTTTTCATGGGTTTACCTTCACCCGGACTGACGAAACTACGCATGCAGCATCAATCATAGTAACCCATGAGTCAGTAGACAAAATTTGACAGTTCTATCAGCGGCAGATTTTCCCGGCGAATCGCGACGTGGCGGTGATGATGGATGACGAGACCTATCTCACCCTGGATGGCAACGACTGGCAAGGCACTTCGTATTTTACTTCCCCCACGAAGGAAGTGAGCTCCGAGGTGAAGTTCATTTCACACACAAAGTTCCCCAAGAGATGCTGCTGTGGCTGAAATCAGCGAGAAGGGGATGTCAAAGCCGCTCTTACTTCGCCCCGGACTGACCGTGAACCGTGAGTATGAAATGCCTGCCGGAAGTTGCATCGTTCATCAAGAAATACCATAAGGGCGAAGACACGGGGTTCTGGCCGGATCTGGCGTGGGTCCACTACTTGAAGCAATCGTTGGAGGAGATGGAGCGGCTGAATATCTATGTGGTACCCAAGTCAGCGTGTTAAATTTTGGTCCTGAAAGTTGTCTGAAGTCAGGTTACATAGGTTTTTTTCATCCATAAGTATGCATTCACTGGACTTGGTCAGCAGGTTGTCATACAGCTTTCGAGCACAGGTTCTGTCTACGGTACTGTGACTGAGTGGTCGATTGGGTTGTCTACTGGCGCGGTTTGACTGTAGGCCTTCGCAATAGTGGATTCGCTGTACTGTACTACGGGTGGCATCATACTGTTTTACTGAAATCGCGAACGGACATACCTGGTTGGCCTCTGATGGACCTCATGACCTTTCCATGGAGTTGACGAGTGTTAGTTCCACTCCACCGTTTACTTTAAGACTTCCGAGTCGTCGTGAAGGTTTTCCTGTACGTTTTGATTGTGCCATACGATGTTTCTAGGAAAATTCAACACTTTAGCTTGGTTGGACACGGACCACGATGGATATTCTAGGTGACTGAGCACAATTTGCATGAAAAAAAAAAAACTGTTATTGCTATTGTCAACAAATAAACGTTATAAGTTTCCAAAAACGTTCACTAGGAGCACTGTAATAACCTAAAAGTTTTTTCAATCACTAAGTAGGCCATTAGAAACTGCATTGGTTTTAAGGGTTCGTTTTCAAGCATATAAAAAAGTTTTTTATGAAATATAAACGCTTGCAAGGTGTAAAGGAACTTGTGAGACCACACCATAAACGATAAACGTGAAGTCTATGGTGACAATGAGACTTCAATTTCTCGGGGATGTTCAAAATGATAATGGAAGTATAATATTACAACACAGTCTTTTCTTTTTATTCATTATACGAAATACCGCTTTGTGGAATTGACATTGAAGTCTTTGATGAGCTTGAGGCTTGGGTTACACAAATATTGGCAGTGAGCCAATTTGAAATTGATTGTTCAAAATGTATTGCTCAGATCGCAATTTAGAATTGTCTAGGCACTGTGGTAGGCAAAGTTAGCACTCTGAGTTGAAAATATGCAATCAAACCTGCTCCTTATCATCTTGTTTTTAAAGGAACCCTGAGGTCTGATTCGCTCTTCTTCTGATTCTATTATTTCTTTTTCGGGTTTACTTATGGAATGCAACACGCAAAATATTATCTCTCAATGCATGCATTGAGTTATTTCAGCTATTTTATATCACAATTCCTAAAAACAGTGAATTTTCAACATTAAACATTTTGCAAACACTCACTGACCATTTTTTAATGAAATTGATAAAATGATTTTTGATAAAATCTTGTACTTACTTTTGAACTCAAAGTTTCTGAACACATAATTGAAGAATTTCTAGATTTATAATACAAAGTGATCGCTACCGAATCTCAGACAATCGACGAATAACCATATACTGTATATTCGGTGAAGTTGCATCGGTGAATAATTCATTGGAAGCCTAAACAAAATCCTCACAAGTTACTTGAAATATTTGCTTATCGAGCATCGGAAAATATTTAGCCCGCAGTCTACTCATTTATCAAAACCCTATGACGCTGAAAATTCCCATATGAGCATCTAATTCCTTTGAAACAATTTTGTTCATGTTGCTAAGAAATGATCTGAATAGCTGACACCTACATCAGCGTTACATCAACTTCTCGAAACATGCTGACCATTGTACATTCTGCAACCGAAGTCCAGCTGGAGTCGAAAAAACAACTCAATATTGATTCAGCATCATTTCCACCCACCATGGCTTTCTGACCCCCATCTAGAACGCATTCGTCAGGAATGTAATAATAGAAACATTTTCGATTTGCAATAAATTGTTCAAATCGTTGTGCTGTGCTCGAATGTGTTGTAGGCAGCCAAAGGTTACCCGTTCCACTCGCTATTGAGCAGCTGCTACGGGATGGCTAATATCCCTTCGCTTCGGTTTCTCGGTTCTTGGTCAATTATTTGCAAACACACATGCCGCTACCACTCCACTGCCTACGAAATGACGGATTTGGTACAAGGATATCCAACGACGTCGACTCCCACGGTCGATACGATGCTTATAGCTTCATCATCGGAGTTGCATTTCACACATACCTACCACACACGCACACACTGCACTGACTGAAGCGATGGCGGCGGCGGTGCCTCACTGCAAAGATCGAATAGTGATGTGTTCAAATAGCAATAGAATAGCTGACTGGAGCATCAGCATCAGTGGCAAAGTGCACACCGATTGGCACTGAATTATGGAGCTGCCAAAACAAACACATTCCCACAATAGCTGCTGCTCGGAACAATTCGTCCGTTCCAATGTTGTGTGGTGCTGCCGTTAGAGGGATATGCGGCCATCCAGAAACCACACGGTCATCTAGGGGGTGGGGGCGGGGGTTTTCTAATGTCCAGGTTATTGAAGAGCAAACCACGTGGAAATTTTGATTTAGTGTTTTTTAATGACGCAAAGTTTATCAATCAAATCACATCCTATCGGATGACAATGCTTTTTTTATAAAGAAAAAGACCTGGCATCGGCTCACTACATCAAAAAGTCGTAGGAAGAGACGAACATCATGTGAAAACCAGATGCATAGTTTTGGGGTACCGAAGAAGTGGACCCTTCGAACGGTCCCCGGCTGCGTTAAATCCACATTTCCTGGCCAAACCTTAAACGAAAGATCTATGTCAACAATTGTGTGCCCAAGTCCGAAAAGCAGCTGATGAAAAAGCGAAAAAGAAACTGAAGATTATCATAACATCGTCCTATTCCACGGCTATGGCCAATGCGCTGGCCAACTGCCGTAACTCCGCTCATCAGGTTGTGGAATAGTGTGCCCAGCATTTTGATAAATGTTTAAGTATCCTGCGAATCACGTAACCATTTGTTTCCATGTCAGCATCTGGTATAAGTTTGAGCCAAATCGGTCAACCTTTTCATTCCAGTTTTACCAAGCGACACGATCGGTCGTGTTTTTCGCTCGCGCTGTGATAAGTTTTTCGGTTTTCTCGCTCTCTCGTTTCGGTGCGTGGTGCACTGTCTGCTGTCGCGTTGTGTGATACACAGCCCAACCCCAATATGGGGAAGCCGCCGTCAAGTAATGCCGGCACTAGCTCGACCGGGAAACGTTCCCATACAAATACAGCGGACGATGTGCTGTCGTCCAAGAAGCTACTGGCGAACAACCGCTACGCCGTTCTGGAAAACGGTGCCGAACCGCAAATTGAAAAGAAGGAGAAATTACCGCCCTTTTTTGTGAAGGGATTTCCGGAAGGTTTCCTTGAGAAAGTTTACTTTTTCATCAACAAGGGCCTAAGGTGCACTATCCAACTCTGCTCGCAGCACAGATAAAAAGAAACACTGCATTTTCTGCGTTATCTAATGCATATAAAGGGAATGCTAGATTTGCCAGAACATAATGGGATATTTCATGTAAATTTAAGCCAGATAACGCCTGGATCGAGCCTGTTGTATGAAAGATTGCAAACAATATCGTTGTTTACGCTCCTTTGGCTTGGAATTACACGAGGGGAAATTTTACGCGCTTGTTAAAATTAATTATTTTTTTCTGTGAGGGTTACAAAGTGATGGTTACGTCGCTACCTCACTTCAACGCCTTCAAGGAACTCCTGAAGCGGTCTGAAGTGCAATATTTCACGCACGATATTGCAGCCAACAAACCATTCAAAGTGGTTTTGCGTGGTCTGCCAGAAAAGAAGACGGAGGATCTGACCGAGGAGCTAAAAGCCAACGGTCTCAAGCCGATCCAGATCAACAAAATGCGTCGGCACGACACCTCTCGAAGTTATCGGGACCAACTGTACCAGATACACTTCGAGAAAAACTCGACGAGTCTAAAAGATCTGCGAAACATCAGAGCATTGTTCCACATCGCCGTCAAGTGGGACCGATACCAACCGGTCCACCGGGATGTCACTCAGTGCCAGAACTGCCTGATGTTCGGACACGGGACCAGAAATTGCCACATGGAAAAGCGATGCATCGATTGTGGCAAGCATCACCTACCCGATGCCTGTGAGCGGATGGAGGACGCAGTTCCAGAGTGTGCCAACTGCGGGGCGGCTCACAAAGCAACGAGCAAAGAATGCCCAAAGCGAGCTGAGTTCATCGCAATTCGCAGGAAAGCGTCCACCAACAACCAACCCGACCGCCGTCGACGATCTGGTCCACCTCCGGCCTTCACGACCGACAACTTTCCGGCTCTTCCGCCACACCAACAGCACCAAAACCGTTCAGCACCCAGCCGGCCCTCTGTTCAGCATCGGTTCACAGCTGCAGCCTCCCAGCCATCGCAAGACCCCCTTCCAGGCCGGTCGTACGCTCATGCAGCATCCGGAAGTATCGACGACGCAGCTCTAACAACGGAGGAAGTCGTTGCCATTCTAACACAGGCTACCATCATCAAGAGGACCTGCCGAACACGCTCGGAACAAATCCAAGCCATTGTTGCATTCATCAATGGACCGTGAAATTATCAAGATAGCAAATTGGAACGCTTGCTCTATCAAGAACAAGCAAATCGAATTCATCGACTTCCTCAACGACCGAGCCATCGACATCGCAGTCATCACCGAAACATACCTCAAGCCTGAAATCAACGTGTTCCTGCCAGATTTTCGTCTGATCAGACTCGATCGAACCAGTTCCGCCGGAGGGGGTGTCGCCATCGCCCTGCGTACCAACATCAACTGCCAGATGCTTCCGAGTCTGCAGCTCCAATTCGTCGAAGCCATCGGAGTCAAGGTCGAATCCACCGTCGGCCCTATCACCATCATCGCGGCCTATTGTCCCAAACAAGCAAGTACAAACAACGGGACAGATAGGATCTTGCGAAACGACATCATCAAGCTCACTCGGAGGCATGGGCAGTTTATTATCGCCGGTGACCTGAACGCAAAACATGAAACCTGGGGAAACGCACGACGGAACAAGAACGGCTCCATCCTACACGATGACCTGGAAGAGGGCCACTACACCATCCTGGGCCCGGATACTCCCACCCGGTTGAGCAGATCCGGGTTCCACGCTACGATAGACATCTTCCTCACCAACATGGGCAACAACATCGGTCAGCCGATCGCACACCAGGAGCTCAGCTCAGACCACTATCCGGTGGTGGCTGAAGTTGGGTCCTGCGTCAACCGGCATTCCGTCACCAGGCGAAACTACCATCGCGCCAACTGGATCCAGTTCCGTCATAAGGTCGACAACACGGTCGATTACGATAGACGCCCCGAATCAACCGACGACATCGATCGGCAACTGCAGTCGATCGAGCAGGCGATCTCCCAGGCCCGGGAGCACCACATTCCGGAAGTAACACAGGTGAGCAACTCTTTACCTATTGATAGTCTCACTAAAAACTTGATCCGTCTTCGAAACACCACTCGCAGACAGTATCAACGTACTGGTCTGCCTGCGTTAAAATCAGAGTGCAATCGTTTGAACAAGATCATTAAGGCCAGAATGGTGGATCTCAGAAACAATAATTTTGCCAACAAAATCCGCGCCCTCCCAGATTGTGCTAAGCCGTTCTGGAAATTAACAAAAATTTTAAAAACCAAGCCTAGGCCCATTCCACCGTTGATCCCACTAGACAACAATGACTCTAAGGATCGTTTGATTACTCCCGCTGAGAAGGCTGCTGAGATAGGTCGACATTTTGTCAGCTCACACAATCTTGGACAGAACATCGTCAGTCCTCACGAAGCTGCCGTTAACGAGCATGCGAATAACATCCATCTATATCCCAATGATTTTTCGGAGGAACTAGAAATCACAGCTGACGAACTGTCGACCTATATCAAAACATCGAAGAACATGAAGGCCCCAGGTTTCGACAAAATCCTGAACTTGGAACTCAAGCACTTGAGTTCCCAATTCTATGAACATCTAGCATTAATTTTTAATCAATGCCTTAGACTTAGCTACTTCCCCTCGTGCTGGAAGTCAGCTAAAGTCATACCCATCCGGAAGCCTGGGAAAGATCCTTCATGTTCCAAGAGCTATCGACCCATCAGCCTTCTCTCGGGAGTATCAAAACTCTTCGAGAAAGCAATTTACCGTCGGCTCCTTGCGTCTACCGACGAACTCAACATTCTGCTTGATGTACAGTTTGGCTTTCGACGCGGTCGATCAACGGTACATCAACTGAATCGAGTCACTAACATCCTCAGGCGAAACAAGTCTGTTTCGAAAACATCTGCCATGGCCCTTCTTGACGTTGAAAAGGCGTTTGACAACGTCTGGCATGATGGTCTGGTGTACAAGCTGCATCGGTTCAATCTTCCAGTCTTTCTGGTGAAGATGGTAAAAAGCTACTTATCAAACTTATTTGAATATTCCCTAGTAACACATTTGTTGCAAAGCAGTGAAAAATACTGTAATGTGACTCAATCAGGTCACAATCAAGTTGCTACAATTAATTATGATGGTTTGATTTTGTTGGGTCATTCTTACTTGGCATAGCTTAAAAATTACTGTTAAAACTGTAAATCTTAAGTTCTGAACGCCAGAGCAGTTTGGATGATTTAGACGATCTCAAGATTATCTTCTTGTTTATTTTTACGTTCGAGAATATTCCTTGTATATACTTGCATACGTGGCGTTACTTTGTATAGCCCAAAAAAGTACTGTTACTATCGTAGATTTCAAGTTTTAAACTAAAGGACAGTTTGCATTACCTATTTAGAGGATCACAAAGTTTTAAAATAATGACAAAATATTACTTGAACATGTTTGAATTCATATGGTCATGTTATATCGGCCAAAAACCAACTGTTACAACTGTAGATCTTATGCTTTGAACTTAAGGACAGTTTAGATGACCTAGATAATCCAAGTGTATCTCATGTTTTTTTTACGTTATAAAGAAATATTCACTGAATATGGTAGAATACCTGGCGTAACTTTGTTTGTATGTATGCATGTATGTATGTAAGGTAGCCACCATCCCTTCTAAGACCTTCCCAAGTAACAATTTTGGTTTTATGAGGCTTCTGAAGACCATGATTTAGCCTTTTAATGTGCTTAAACCACGATAAAACTGGAATTGTTACTTGGGTTGTCATGTCTGCAGCTCCACTTAAGAGCAAGATCGAATTGAGTTACCGGGTTGTATTCACAGTAACACTGTATGAAGGACGGTGGGGCGGACCCGTAAGCAGAGAAACTTACGCGAAGCCCGGGAGAACATAAGATTCTCCTTCCAACGTTACGATCCAACAGATCGAGTAACCCAATACGCAATACTTATTAGGCTTTGTACAGGATGGTTTGTTAAGAAGCGCGCGTCACTGTCGCTGAAAAAGTTTAAGAAGAGTTCGTAGGATCACAATTGAATCGGTATGATGAAGAAAGTGATACCCTTAAAGCTACTGTCACATCAGTAGAGATGAAGTTCTGAACTGAAGTACTTTTTGGCTGCTTTTTTCCTTTTTTGATCATATCTAATCCCTGATATAACCCCTTTGGCATGGAGGAATTAATATGCTTTTGAAGACAAGGCTTAAAATTTATAAAATTTTTGATACTATGTGGCCCAAAATCAACAATGTTTGCTATTGAAGTTTATGCGTAGAAATATTTCCGAACATTTGGAGCAAACATTTTAAAAATCTTTTGGGAAATGACTGCGATATTAACGCTCAAAACCTGATCACTTTTTGCGACGGTCGCAATGCAATTGTACCGCAGTATAAAAAACAAAGACGTAGTCCTGAAGGGTGTTTCGATCAAAATTTGGTCAAAGAATCATGTGTGTGAGTCGATCAAAGTTTTTATTTAAATTTTTTATTTTTTTTTATTTTTCAAGTTTTACAGAATTCATGATAAATATTCAGCTAAGCTTCCTGTTTACCGAATGCAAATTACCGGGTCTTTCGTTTAACACCTGCCATAAGATTTTGCACAGACTCCTTGTCCAATTTCACCAGTTTGTCTTGAACTGTTTCTCGCTCACAACAGCTCTTTGAGTCTTCTTAAGGTTCCGCTTGGTGATGGCCCAATATTGTTCGATTTGGCGGAGCTTTGGCGTGTTCAGAGGGTTCTTGTCCTTGGATCCCACTAGCAGCATAACACTCCACGGTCTTTTTTCCGTAATAGAAAGATGTCAAATCCGGTCATAATAGAACGGAACAATTGTGTCGCTTCAGGAAAGGCAGTAGACGTTTTTGTAGGCACTCGTTCAGGTTAACTTCCTGGTTGACGGCTCCCGTCGCTATTTAAACGTTGCTCTTCAAGCCACAGGTACAGTTGGCCTGCCACACCAGATATTTCTTCGCTAACTTTGACAGTTTAATGTGCTTGAAAATATCTGCCACCCGTCTTTTCCCGTCCAGTTGCCGTATTAAATTCCTGTTCAAGAAGCTGTTCAAAGTCTGCCTTGACGTAAGTTTAATCGTCCCGCATCGTCGTGTACAACTTTCGCGATCGTGATTTGGCCGCCGTGTTTTGTTTATCGTCGTGATTTAGAGTCACCGCTTTCTCGACAGTCCAGCTCGTTTTTTTATCTCTATCCACGTTTAAAGGCGCCACGCCCAGCTTCTTTGCGACATCTCGGACGGAGAGGTTGGGGTTCCGCTCGAATCAACGGGCAACTCTTTTTGTCGTCACTGTGGCCTGCGGCTTTCGATCAACCCCCCCTCCCCCGATCCTGCATTCATGGCTGTCGACAAACGTTCTCCGAACACTTTTAATAAGTTGGTAACAGTTGATTTAGCCACATTCAACAATTTATCCAACTTGGCGTGAGAGTAGTTTGGATTTTCGCCATGCATGTGCAAAATTTTGATGAGTTGCTTCTTCTGTTCGCTATTTCTGGAAAAAAAAAGTATCAGTACCGGGGCACTGTGTCCAATAAAGTCAATGGCGGAAGAAAATGCCTAACAAACCCCAGGCAGGATGCTTTCATTGTAAGAGAAGTTCGTGAGAACTAAAAAATATCATGCCACAACATCAGAGAAATATATTCTCTAAACGGATCAGTAAGAACAATTCGACAACGATTGCAGAATAAGGGCCTGAAGAACGGAATTACTGGGTGTCGTTCATATATCAGTAACCGGAACAGAATTAAACGGCAAGAACTCAGGAATGAACATGCAGACAATACAATCCCATTGCTTTCTAGAAAAGGGTTATTTGGTCTGATGAAAGACAATTATAGATATTTGGAACCAAGAAATAGCAGGGACAAAACCAAGTGAGAAACTTTCGTATGGGAACATTCTGAAAATTGTGGAGTAAGGGGGTGGCGATTGAACGCATTTCTCACGTAAAGAGTAACCTCTGCACAGTAGCAGATTTCCCATCTCATGCGCTGGAGTACCATCTCTGCCGTCTAGTTGACGGATAAAATGGCATCCACCGTTTACTTACCTTTCCGGAAGCAAAACTAGTTGTTTGATAGATCGTCTACGCCGTCTGTGTACTTTGACAGCCCTCAGAGCACCCCACCCGTCGTGTCCAACAAGCATACTTTTCTATACACCGATGGACCACCTGATGGCTTCCCTGTCTTTGGTACTCATATGATGATCTGCCATCAAAATAACCGTCCCAGGTCCTAGGTCCCATCCCCGTCAGGTTCGGGATACCATCTGGTCCTGGCGCTTTGTTTACCTTCTTCACCTTGAGCGACATCGTCCATAACCATCGCTCCTAACCTCCACGGTGCCAGATTTGTCGGTAATCCATCCACCGCTATGAAAACGTTATGGTTTGGGATACTGGAACGCTGATCATTGGACAAATCTACAGCTGTGGAAGGCCAGAGACGCTGGTCGTAACTTAGAAAGGGTCCCCAAATGATGTCTTCTGCATCACGTCCAGTTTATGTTACTCTAAATAACATTTAAAAACTCACAAACACGTATTTCCGTCGAAACATGATTTGCCTGTTAAACAACTAGAATATTGGCTCCTCTCTTTGCGTGTTGCTTTTGAGTCTTGTGGAACGGAACTTTCTGAATCCATTAATGAATACAGATTTTTACGTTAACGGTGAGAAAAAATTTAAAAATAATTAAGATTTCCTGTTTTGAAACTTGGATTTGGCTCCGCCCTTTAAAAGTTGGGCTTGGATTTGAGATCCACATTTTCCATGTTGGGCCTAAAACGTATGGAACGGAGTTTTCTGAATCCATTGAATAATGAAAGAACATGGAAGTCATGAACATGAGGGCGATTTAATCAGAACATCGTACAGACTGATGAGAACTTCACTGGCAAATGAAGCCCATCAATGTTATCGGACTACTGCTAGATGCTACTGCGCATAATACCTTTGGATAATGATAAAATAAAAAAGAAGACGTGATTTAACTTGAGGAACACAGAGAAATTTTCAACTTACTAGTCAGACTGATAAAACGACTAGAGTGAATAAAACCTGTCGAGGGTATAAGCTAATGTGATTGAACATCTCTGTCATAATTATTTTGCCCTATGACTAGATGAATAGTTTATGGCTAGCCGTTGCTGCGTTGACTTAATCCCACTATTTCATATGAGTATTAAAGATCTAGCTCGCAGTGATAGTATCACATCTGCTACACTTTGTTCATACAACCATGTCGTATTACAAATATTTAAAGGCGTTGTCATTTGGTGTGATACTGGTGTGATACTACGAGTAGGGAAATGAAAATTTGAAAAGTAGTTTGAATCTTTAAAATGTTTTTATTCATTGAACATCTACACCTTCCACTTTCGTTGCCAGCTTCCATTATTGGTTTTTTTCAAATATTATTCCAGAAATAACCTAACATACCATTTATTTTTACCTGTTTCAGTTTGATCTGTGCTTAATAGTGCGACTTTTGCTCGGGTCGGATTGTGCCGGACTTTTTTTTATGATGTTTCATATATTTATGATATATGACTGACTTGGTCCTCCCTTACACCATGCTGGAGGTGGCTGAGTTATATTCCTGGTCTGATCTAGGAACTTTTCGTTAAATAAATTTCTCGACTCCCTGGGGGTAGGGTATGTTTGTATTTCCAACACTATCATATTAATGCAAAAATTGTACCTAGCATCGGAAGCTCCCAATCAATTACTGTGGAAGTGCATTTAGAACACTAAGTTGAGATCAAGCAATAAGTGAATTGTGAAAGTAATTTGCTTAAAGAAGAACGACTGACTGACTGACTGACTGACTGACTGAATTATGTGATCAACAATGGATTCAGACAGATCTATTCCATACAATTGAAAGTGGATCGTTTCGATTTGAACCTTTCATATGAAACTCCTGCATATCCATTTTCACGCCAATCGGTTCAATTTCTGTTTCATTTGTATGCGAGCCCCCTCTTCCAGATGAGGAACTACCATAGCAAAAAACCCTGCCTCCAAAAACCCCCACATGACAAATTTAGTTCCATTTGCGTGATTAGTTCTCGAGTTATGCAGAAATTTGTGTTTCATTTGTATGGAAGCTTCCCCTCCTCCTCTTTCAGATGGGGAAGGGTCTCAAACCATCATAAGAACCTTTCAAGACCTCAAATTTTTATGCCGATCGGTTCAGTAGTTTACGAGTCGGTAAGGGTCAGACAGACAGACAGACAGAAATTCATTTCTATTTATAAAGATGATTAAGTAAAGCTAAATACGACGAAATTGCGCTCTACGCATCAAACAGATTTTATTGTAAGACATTTTGAAAAAAATCCAGCATCCTTCTATCAATCAACAATGCGGCTGCAACTGGCATGCGAAGTTCATCCGGAACCCTTACGCACCCTAATTGGTAACGGATTATTGCAAATCCAATATGCTAATTGAATCGATTTCAATTTCATAGCCATCGACTACCGAGTGGTTGAAATTGGCCGTATTCATGATTGAAAACTAATTAATGTGACCAATTTGATGCGCACAGATTCAGCATTTACACCGATTGAATTCGACACAGCTCAGCTAACCACCAACCACCCATCCTAACATGAACTGAAGAGCATCAATCAAACCTTCACGCCAAACTCAGGTGAAGCGCATTCGATCCGAATTTTATTCTTTAAATCACATTTCGTGCAAAAGCATCCATCGGATTACGTCAATCATTGGATGCACATTTGACATGATGCCCTCGCCCCGAATGTGGCAACTTTAAAATCCGACCGTCTGCTGGGATCGAACTAGAAAGCACCAAACACCGGTCAACTATTAATAGCATACTAGGTGATGCTCCCTTCTTCAAATCGAATCCAGCGCGAGACGGAGAGCATGCAATGTGTCACCAAATCAATCTGCCCTGAGGTCAATCGCACTTTAGCCGATGCTCGTTGTCGACACGTTCATTCGAAGCAAATATGCAATATCCTGTTCTAAATAGCATTCCGTACTGGAGTAGGCGGTTAGCTCGACCACCATCGGATCAGTTTGTTTTGAATTATTCGGCCAACTATGTTCGATGGTAGTTGTACATGAGCAATTTCGTGACACCACCAGCCGCTGGGAATCGTGAGTTTTTGGAAGTTGAAAATTGTTCAAAATTCACATGCAACTTACTTCAAAAAAAATATTTCATTTAATTCTAATGCGTTAGCTCAGTTGGTAAAGGTGAAACTACAAAACAAAGCTATGCCAAAGGAGGCTGGGGTTGATTTTCGGCTTGGACACTCATCCGACGATTTTAAGTGATTTTTAATTCTCATAAATCGAGATGGTGTGCTCATCCTTGGTATTTTTTTTCAACATTTTCTATTATTGCGCGTTGGAATAAAAAATTTCACTGTGGTATAGCTGAGAGTCTATTATGAAAATGATTATGATTGATGTTTACATTTCATGTTTAGTATTCAAAATGGCGACGAAAGAAAAACAAGTGCGCGAGCGAATTTTGTACGGGCGTACGGCAAATCCTGACTTGTCAATACGGGACCTTGCAAAAACATTGGATTTGCCTAAATCCACTGTTCACGATGTGCTCAAATCATTTTCGGAACATTTGACGGTAGAGAGGAAACCGAGAAGTGACAATAACATTGGACGCGCTGATCCTGTCATGGACCGAAAGGTGAAAAGGATATTAACGAAAAACCCAAATCTCTCCATTCGAACTGTGGCTCGTAAAATAGGGATGTCACCTGGTTTTGTCCAAATATCAAAACAACGTTTGGGACTTAAGTCGTACAAAGTAAAAACAGTTCCAAATCGCAACGACAAACAGAACTTGGCAGCAAAATCACGGGCTCGACGATTGTACTAAATACCTTGTGTGGCAAGCAATTTGCACGTGTGGCAAAAAGAGTGAATCTTTCGTCACTACAGACACTATCAACAAGGAGATCTATCAGAAAGAGTGTCAGCAGAAGCGATTTCTACCCTTCATCAAAAGTCACAAAGAAAAAACTTTGTTCTGGCCCGATTTGGCATCATGCCACTGTGCTAAAACTGTGATGGAGTGGTACCAAGCAAATCAAGTGAACATTGTACCAAAAACCTCAAACCCGCCAAATTACCCAGAGCTACGACCAATCGAGATAAATTGGGCTGTGATGAAGCGGAAGCTTTCTGGAAAGAAGCAAGGAATCAAAGACATCAAACACTTCCAACAAATTTGGACAAAGACGGCTTCTACGATTTCTAAAGAGTCTGTACAAACCAAAATGGACGGAGTTAAGCGCAAAGTTCGAACATTTTATGCAAATAACGAATAACTATGTTTTGTCTTCACGAATTGTTAAAACACATCCCATGAATCTGAAATAAACAACTACGACGGAAATATAATGCGAAATTTATGTTTTATTTATGTTTTGAGGTGTCCGGATTATTGCGGATACAGACCAAAAATGCAATTTTATCTTTACATTTGATCAATACTCAGAGCAAGAGTACCCAGAATTAGTTCTGAAGAAGTCTTGCTCTCGACCAGATCTTCAAGACTCTGTTATCTATTGTTATCTATTGGTTGCATAAATACAATCAAGAGCTGTTAGCAGAAAACGATACTGAATTCGTTCCAAGTTTATGAGGTCCCTTTTTCTTGCTGGGAGAAAGCAAAACTCTCCATACTCTAGCACAGAGAGAATTGTTGTTTTATACATAGGTTTCCCGGCTGAGCACCCTACCATGTGCCACAAATTGAGCGAAAAAAAATGAAACTTTTTTAGGATTTTTGGGTTTCTGGGTTTCCGCTTGATTCTCCCACACGCTGCTCGAGTGAAAGGTGTTATGACCACTTGAGAACCTTCATAAAACCTATTGGCGGCCGTGGTTGGTTTCTGATGTTCTGCTTTGTTCGATTTTCTGTTCTTCTGATTCATTTTTCAGTAAACAAGGCTTATTCGCGACAAAATCTGGGCCCTCGTAAATACGTATATCTCTGGAAATACTTCATCAACGCGTGAAATATTTCCCAGACTGATGAACGTATGTCTTTTCATTGTGTAAAATAAATTTTTGGGGGTATTACAAGCTTTTAGATCGAAGATGACGTCGAGAAAAGAGCAAGTGCGAAAAGCAATTGTGTGCGGTCGCCATGAAAATCCGGATCTGTCAGTAAGAAACTCAAGCTTATTTTTCCTACAACTTGTAGGCTACAAGCACTGTTCATAATGTTCTTACATCTTTCGATACACGCTTGACAACAGCCAAGAAGGCTGGGAGCGTTGCAAAAACGGATCTCAGAAACCAACAGAAGGACGCGAAAGTGAAGCAAATAAGGAGTGTATCGAAAAGTAGTTATAAACATTCGATGCGTTATTACGCATAAACTACTGTATATATTTTTAGCGTGTAAGTGCCATTTGCTTTGTTTACATGTCAAAAATGATTATTCGGTTCATTCATTTCCGTTGATAAAGTTGTATTCAAAATGTCGCGAATTGAATTTGAGACTAAAAAGAAAATTCTGCACACTTGGTGCACCGAAAAGGGTGTTACTTACAACCAGATTGCGAAAAGAGTAAATGTTCACCCGGCAAGTGTAAAACGCATCATCGAAAAGTTTGGTAAGGAGTGCTCCCTCAAGGATTTACCAAGAAGTGGCCTTCCGGCTCCAGCAACCCCGATTTGGACCAAAAAGTTGTGGATTATATTCAACGGAACAAATCTGCCTCTACTCGCGATCTAGCCAAGAAGTTCAGGAACAGCATCGGAATGATTCAACGAATCAAGCGCAGGAATGACTTGAAGACGTACAAAAGCAGAAAGTGCCCAAACAAACTCCGGAACAAAAGTCTCGTGCCAAAACCAGGGCTCGAAAGCTGTACAGCTGCATTTTGGACAATGTCGACCAGTGCATTTTGATGGATGACGAAACATACGTTAAAGAAGATTCAAGAACGCTACCGGGGCCGCAGTTTTATACTAAATCTGTTGGGGAACGTGTGCCAACCGCAGATACGACTGTTGCGATGGAGAAATTCGGTCAGAAGGTGCTCATTTGGCAAGCTATTTGCACATGTGGCTTGCGTTCTTCAATTTTCTATACAAAAGGAACTATAAATGCTGAGATTTATCAAAAGGAATGTTTGAAGAACAGGTTGCTACCATTGTATAGAAAGCACCAGTCCTCCTCTCTTCTGGCCAGATTTGGCATCGGCACATTACGCCAAATCCACTCTACAGTGGCTGACGGAGAATAACATCAAGTTCGTAGAAAAAGACATCAACCCACCAAACTGTCCCCAGTTGGCGACCGATCGAACGCTATTGGGCAATAGTCAAGCGTATATTTAAGAAGCGATGGTACAGTGTCCCAAAACATGACCGATTTTAAGAAAAAATTGGGCAGCGGCATCCAGGAAGTGCACAAAGGTCACTGTGCAGAATTTGATGGCAGGTGTCAAATCAAAGGTAGGGGCATTCTACAGAAATGAACATGATGACTAGTTTTTCCGTTTGGATCTTTTGTAAACATGTTAAGCTATAATAAACTGAAATAGTATGTTAATTTTAACCATGTTTTCATGCCTATTTTATTATTTGGAAGTTTATAACTACTTTTCGATACACTCCTTATCGCATAAGAGACCAGATCTTTCGGTAAGTACTGTGGCTAGAAAAATAAAAAATGTCCTCAACTTTCGTACATACTCCCAAGCACCGGCAAGGTATGAAGTCGTTCAAGATGAAAACTATACCGAACATAGGTGTAGCAAGGATTTCAAATAGGGTGGGTCAAGATTTTTTTTTCAGAGAGAGAGAGAGAGAAAAAAGAGAGAGAGAGAGAGAGAAAGAGAGAATGAGAGAATGAGAGAGAGAATTACACCATCTTCAACCAGTGGTTGCACACACTGAACATATAACATTATACAACGGACAACACAACGTTCGGTGGACCAGTAGAGTAGGGACAATTTTAAGTTCCACCGGCTAGAACAGAATCGTGCCCCCACTTTGTGACAATCCGCCTGATTGACGGGTGGATTATCTGCTCTTCGTTTACCTAAAGTACTTTACAATAACCTTCAAATTTTGGCAACAAGATTCAACAAATATGGGCTTGTTCTGGAATTAAAAAAAAAAGGATTTTAAGAACCTTTGGTTTTCTACATGTTTCAAAATCGAACCGCATTAAATAGCAACCATGCTAAAATCTAGCGGGTACTGTTATGTGTTGAAATATTTACTTTACAGTCCAGTTGGATTTTTGTATAGGATAACCACCGAGTTTGTTCAAATAAATCAATGCTTCCAGCACACCCGAGGAGCAATACCAACATGTATGAGTACGATTGAAGAGAAGCAGCAATTTGTTAATCTTCATGAAATTCATTTCGTGCATTGTACAAAGAGGTGTGATGATAGCATTTCACCAGATGACAAGCATTAAGAATGTTTCATTCAATCTACGAGACATTTCAAGCAAAACAATGCATTAGGTCCTACGTAACATTGAGAGATTCTCGTCGTCGACTTTCTCTTTGGTTAATAGCTTGTCTATGAAACGATTTGCTGATGTTTTCAACGTATTGGTTCCTTAGTCACACTTTATACTACCATACTGTATGTTGAAAATACTTGAACATATTTTTACAACGCCGTAGGAACGCAAAGAGAAAGTCGACAAAGAGAGTCTCTCAATGTTACTTAGGACCTAATGCATTGTTTTGCTTGATTTGTTCTAAGTACAAAAACCATGTTTACGAAATGAATTTTCAGTGTATATATTGCCAAAGCGACACCGCAAAAACAAAATTTTTCTCCCATAGAAAAAGAAAAAAAATCATCGAATCTTCCGGTCCACCTCTAAGCATTCTACTATAAGGTACTAGTAGGACAACAGAAGGCACGAAATGCATCTACACACTTTTACTTTTACCAAATCCTGAAATCGCAATTTTAAATGGATTCGCATCGATTGTTCTTAAGAAGCTTCTATAGGATTGGTACAGTTGTAAAAATTGAAAGTTTACAAAAAAATTTTGCTTCGAGCATCGGATGTGCAAAGTTGTGTCGATGCTTTTTACGCACTATTTTGTCAATGGCTCGTTTCGTATTGTTTCCGTTATCCATAATTCGGCGATGTGAGTAATCGAGTAACCACAGAAAAATAAACAACAAAAGTGCTTCCTGTGAGATGTGGGGTTGACCGGGCTGGTAGTTCAGGTGGTGGGATCACAATTAATTGTGATCGATAATATTGGTTTGCCATGCTCACCGTACCACCATATCCTGAAGCAAGTAAACAACTACCCCATATTGTGATTAGCTCCAATAGTACTATTTGTATAAGTAGGTTCAAATCAGAAATAGGTATTAATATTTAAAAAAATAGAGGCGGGTTATATCTAGAATACACGGAGGCAAATCCGTTTCTGTTTTTATGAATAAAAAATCATAAAACTAGCTCTTATCTTATTTTATGAATTCATGTTTCTTATTCATGCTTTCAGGAATAAAATGACCGATGCGAGTCATGAACTTTGGAAGAATTGTTTTGCCTCTAATCTAAAGTTGTGTAATCATCTTCATAAATCAAAGCTCTATTTGTGAATGAGACAATAGTCGTAGTTTCGCATATGTTGCAATCATGCGCTGATTCTACATCCAAACACATTGGTTCAAGAATCTGCATCGACTTTGGATCAATTTTAAATGTAAGCTAAAAAATATCTAGAGTTGGGATTCGAACCAAGTGTGGATGTTGCGCAGATTCTACTGAATAATGTTTTTAGTTTTAGGAATTCAGCTCATGGTTGCAACATATGCATGAAATTATGACCTGTTTTTTCTCATTTGGAAGAACAAATTATTTCCCGTGTATAACCGCAAGTTAAACGTAGGATCGCGTTGGTGTTTCCCTTCTTATGAAATTTCCTGCCCTTATTTGACCTGCATTCGGGCGAGGCAGGCGCTGGTTATTTTATTAGTTTAATATCATCAGTTTTTTTTTCACAATGAGAATATATGCTAGTCCCAAGCATCATCTGGTGGTTCTCTGTGTAATAACAGCTCATCTGGCAACAACAGCCTCGGGTGGTTAATCATGTTTATTATCTTACTCATGCTCATAGCAATGGATAAATTCTTTGAATAGGATAAAACAACTGCTGTCTTGTCTCTGAAACTGGAGTATGAGCCGTTTATCGTAGAATATCATATGTTAGGAAATCTTTAGTCTTTACAATTAAAAAAAATGTCCACTTTTTGCACTTTTTTGCTACATCTTCTCACAAAATTGAGGCAACTCCGCGCTTTTTCATTGAGGCAAAGGGGCAATCTATCTAACATTAACACATAATAATAAAAAATTTAAGCAAACACTAAGATTATAAAAATTTATTAAAAGTAAGAGAGGGGCAACGGCCCCTCTACCCCCTTCTGGCTACGCATGGTAGCGAACCGTATTGATAAACAGAATGTATACGGCTTAAACCCCGGCTCGCAAGTTGTATCGCGAATAAAGGGCGATACGGTCAAAATTTGGTTAATATCAACTTGACGTATTTCTTTCAATTTTGCATTTAAAAAACCTGAACACCCCTCATTTTGAAGGTGTGTGTGTGTAGAATGTTGCTTCTATTTTGATTTTGGAATTCACTCTTCAGTTGTCAAAATGCCGTCCAAGCAAAAAGAGCAGCGTATCATAATTTTGCTCGCGCATCGCGAAAATCCGAGCTACTCGCACGCAAAGTTGGCAAAATCGCTAAAAGTTGCCAAATCAACCGTTACAAATGTAATTAAAGTGTTTGGGGAACGTTTGTCGACAGCCAGGAAGTCTGGATCGGGGGAAATCGAAAACCGGAAGCCGCTGAGACGACAAAGAGAGTTGCCGGTAGTTTCAAGCGAAACCCTAACCTATCTCTCCGAGATGCCGCAAATAAGCTGGGTGTATCGTCTACAACCGTGCATCGAGCCAATAACGAGCCGGACTATCGACTTACAAGAAGGTAGTGACTCCAAATCGCGATGATAAACAAAATACGACGGCCAAAGCGCGATCCCGGAGGCTGTACACGACGATGCTGACGAAGTTTGACTGCGTGGTAATGGACGACGAAACCTACGTCAAAGCCGACTACAAGCAGCTTCCGGGACAGGAGTTTTATACGGCAAAAGGAAGGGGAAAGGTAGCAGATATTTTCAAGCACACGAAACTGTCAAAGTTCGCAAAGAAATATCTGGTTTGGCAAGCCACCTGTACCTGTGGCTTGAAAAGCAGCATTTTCATAGCTTCCGGGACTGTCAACCAAGAAATTTACGTGAAAGAGTGTTTGAATAAACGTCTGCTGCCTTTCCTGAAGAAACACGGTTGTTCCGTACTGTTTTGGCCGGATTTGGCATCTTGCCATTACGGTAAAAGGCCATGGAGTGGTACGCCGCCAACAACGTGCAGGTGGTTCCCAAGGACAAGAACCCTCCCAACACGCCAGAGCTCCGCCCAATTGAGAAATACTGGGCTATTGTCAAGCGGAACCTAAAGAAGACCAAAAACTGCTAAGGACGAGCAGCAGTTCAAGGCAAACTGGCTTTCTGCGGCGAAGAAGGTGGACAAGGTGGCTGTACAAAATCTGATGGCAGGGGTCAAGCGTAAGGCCCGGCAATTCGGATTTGGAAAAGCGGAGGCCTAACTGAATATTTTTCCTGAATTTTATACTAATTGAACTTGAAAAAGAAATTTAATTTGATTTTTTAAATAAATGATTTCACCGATTTACACACGTTTTTTCTTGACCAAATTTTGACCGTATCACCCTTTATATGACGAAGTTTTCCTGCGTGGTAATGAACGATGAACCGTATGTGCTGGAAGACTTTATGCAGCTTTCCGGTCGATGTCTTCTTATACTGCCATGTAACCGGAAGGCGTGGAAAAGCATTTCAGGACAAAGAAAAAGGTCAAGTTTCTCAAAAAATAATTGGTTTGGCAGGCAATATGCAGCTGTGGTCGAGCAAACCAAAGCTCTATCACTACTGGAACGGTAAACAAGGAAATATACCGTGAAGAATGCCTTAAGAAGCGATTGTTACCATTCCTACACAGTCATGACGCTCCCTCGCTATTCTATCCTCATTTGGCAACTTGCCACTACGCCAAAAATGTTTTGGGATGGTATAAAGCGAATGGAGTCTATGTTGTACCGAAAGAGGCGAAACCACAAGAAGCTACAATTATAGGACAATTTCGAAAATTTTTGACAAAAGCAGCTAAACCGGTATGCAGAAGTCTACACAGACTCTAATGGCTGGAGTAAACTGAAAAACTCGTAGTTTCTTCATGCAGCTTAATTTAGTAACTGCAATTAGTTTGAAGATGGCTAATAATGCACAATTAAATCAATAAAAATGCATCTTGGTTTGAACTATCAGCAAATTTGTATTATTTCAAATTTAATCCATCCAGATTTTGTCGCGATCAAGCCTTAATGACATAAAACGTTTTTTGCGGGGAATTTTGTTTGATGGCAAAATTTCCAAAACATATTGAGTTTTTTACTGCGTATCAAGCTTCAAATCATATGCGCATTTAATGTTATCGTGAAAATTTACACGATAAGAGCCGAAAATTATTGGGCCTCGGAAATTATGCTAGTTTACAACAACGAAAACAAAATTAAAACAAATATGGTCGAATCATAAATTTTCTGAAATTTGGTGGCTTCACTCAATGCCAATTTGCCGTTTATTTCATTAACTGCAGGCAAAATGGTTTTAAAATGCTTTTTCAACTGACCGCCACAAGATAATATGAATGAGTCCTATAACGACATTTCAAAACAGCAATTTACGAGTTCATAAAGTCTAAAATAAACCATTCATAGGAGTAAATGGAATTGAAAAAAAAAGGTTTTAAGATCGTTGTTAACAAGCTGTGTAGGTTCTCTCGATGCTATAATAAAACCAAATTGATTTCTAGAGGCTTTCATAAAACCTAAATAAAAATAAAAATAAAACTAAATAAAGCCGTGATGAATCCTAGAGGGTTTGAGCTGTTTAGTGGAATGCTTGTAACTAGAAATTAAAAGAAAAATTAGTATTCTCCATTTAATTCCAACTACCTTTGCTTATCTTCGACACATACGCGTATTTCGTCTACAATGTGCAGACTTCTTCAGTGTCTCGTACTAAGTCGAGTTATTCTCAACTCTGCAAATTGTAGACGAAATACGCGTATCTGTCGAAGATAAGCAAAGGTAGTTGGAATTAAATGGAGAATACTAATTTTTCTTCTAATTTCTAGTTAATTAAAGCCGGATGGTTTTGTTACTTGGGGTGGCATCTTCGTTCAAGTGTCTTCTGAAAAATGTTGCTCGACGACGCGGTTTGTCAGATGGCCGGCCTGCCTAGAGAGCGTGTATATGTCGCTCGTTTCTCTCTTCCAACCAGGTGTGCCTCGGGAATCCTTCGAAGTCGCAGAGTGGGGTCAAGAGCGATCTCTGTCTCTAAATGGTGGGTCGGCACAAATCTTGCCAAGACACACCGTAATACACATTTTTCACAACTATATATCATATTACATAAATTTTAATTCTTGCCTCGAAACTTCGCACAACACACAAACAACCTTTTTTGTTTTGCATAGACTTCAAGCCTCCGCGTTTCTGCGATATGACATTTTGTCGCAAATAATTCCTTGTCAGTTTATCAGTTTCTCTTCAATCCAAAACCATCACTACGATTGCTGTTGATGAACAACTGAAACAGCAGAAAACATTTCTATTGATTTCTATTTGTCGTTCATAGCTGGTTTAACTAAGAGCAGTTACCAAGGAAAGCTACTCATTTTTCTTCTAGTACGCTGATATTAAAACCATATCTCAACCGAATACGAGGAAAATTTACCAGGATTTCTCTGTAAAAGTAAGTTTCCTCATGGAAAATCCTGTGGAAAATTAAAACCGCGGGCTCTGAATCATAGTCTCACTGATCGAGCTGAAAGTTTGCACAGTTTATAAAGAGCTCAGAAGGCTTCCGAGAATCACACTGGAACTTAAATTTTATTTCGAAACGGTAATTTTTTGAAACGGTAATTTTTGGCAAGCTTCAGCCAAATTAAGAAAACACAAAACATATCCATATCGTGAACCTTAATTTTACCGTTTGACAAGATAGCTGCTCAATCCGAAATTCAAACTGTGGCGTTATAATAGTCGAATATTTTACAATCGGGTCAATTATAAAGAGGTTCAATTTTATTTCTGTTCGTTGGATAGGTCTGACTGCAATGTTACAATTTCAAAGTTGCGTTGCTAAAACACTTTATATTCGGGATGCAGAATGCCTTGCTGTTTTAAATGAAGCTGTTGTCTCCCAGATCTTCGCTGATGGTTTCTTCCTACCTTCATATCAAATTGATAGAAACCCATATTGGAACAAATCATAATTAATGGTAAATAAATTAATTTCCAAAAATTACCCCTATAAATGCTTAATCGGCATCAACGTTTGATTCCATCCGATAAACCTACAATGTCACAGATGGAAGCACATTGCGTGCTTTTTTTTTTTTTCAATTCGTCGCCCACATCCATCTCGCTTCGGAGTTTGCCTGTCACAAATAAATGAAAAGTTTTAAAATACCATTTCGATTATTGTTCTGCTATTTTAATTTTTAAAAATTCGTTTCAACCTGATATATACATCCAACCCCTTTTGCGGACGCTTTCTTCAGCTTGAGCTAACCTGAACTAGGGTGATTCAGTTACAAAAATGATGATGGTTACAGTCTATATTTCTGCTCTATGAATTTTCCAGCATATGAATTTCTGTAAAATTTGTTATTTGCCTCTTTTTCGAATAGACCATATGGTTTACGAACGGTTTACAATTCTTTCATGTCGCAACAACTTATGGACATCTCATCTAAATTTTGAGTAAAATTGAATAGCAAAAGCCATAGCAATTATTGTGATAACATTACTAATGTTATCGGATACAAGCTCTAACCCTGCATAATCACTAACCATTTTACATTTAATGAACCCGATTAAAACCGTTGAAGCACCCTATCGGAGCACTTGACTTCAATACTTCTTTATCCATTTTTTTCCTGCCTCAAATCTGCGCAACCGGCAGCCCCGTTGCAATGTATGCAAAATTTTATCGTCTCACCGGATAATGGCGGAAAATGATAATTGCTCTCGCTCGGGGTAGGCACGCAGTTTTTGTTGTTTCTCTACTAGATCTGCCACCCACACGGTTCGTTCTTCCGGAGCCTGTTGCAAATATTTGTACAGTCGCGCTGGGTTGGATGCACTTAAAAAAATATATCGAAAAGAAAATGGAATCGGGTGGTAAGGTTTCCCCAGAATAAAGGGGGCCAGTAGAATGTGGGTGATTTTCTGTGCATTAATCCGCACAATGACAGCGATTAACGGCACACGGTAGAACAGTTATTGAAGGATGCTTAAAGTGGAAACGACTGATGTAAGTGGAGGACAGTTCTGAGCTGGCAGATGTTGAAATCTGGTTTGATGGATTGCTGGGACGTGCCATTTATGGGATGGTTATCTGATATCGCAGGATTTTTAACAGCAGTTGAACGGGGAATAGCGTGATTTATTGACGAAGGATTATGACTTTCGGCAACACTTTGGGGATAATTTCATTACTTTTCTATTACATAGACAAAAGGTAGATGAAAGTAGAATTTCGGTTGGGATCTTCATTGATAAAATGAAAAATATAATTATTTTTGACACACGTAACTTCTCCATCACTATGCTCAGTGCTTGGCAAACTTGTCAAACAAAAGAAGCAACTGAAGTTGCTCTCCAATTATTCAGGAAATTGTTATAGTGCTACTTCTTGCTTAACACTTCTAAGCTATGGCTTATAATAGTAATGTGGCTGTGAAAATTGAAAAAATTAAGAAAATTACTATTTCGAGTTTCGGAATAAATTGAAAAGCTGAAGAAAAACTACAATGGACAGCCCAATTAGATTGGTACAATGTGTAATGAATGTTGTAATCATTTGTTTCAATATTTCGTGACGGTCGCCATTGTAATTGTTCTTCGGAATAATACAGAGAACGTTTGAGTTTCCCAATTGTAAGAAGTTGTACGAAGGTGGGCTTCAAATGGTGAGTTGACAACTTCGAAGGAGGGTGCGACCGACCTCCGGTCCTCACAAGTTCCTACCTCACGCCTCCACGAGTCATATGATCACAAAAGACTGCCAGCTGAAACATGGAGACGCTGGTTGGCGTAGCCTGGGCAATGTTGTCAATCTGACAATAGTGAAGTGAGGGGGTGCGACCGATCAATCATATCATAATTTCCCATTATCATATCTGTCAGGTCTACCAGCGAATCCGGTATTATAAAATAATTTAACATTTAGAATTAATTTTTTTCTCATGGCAGTCATACATTGTCTAAATTTTCTGGTTCATTATGGATGCGGAAGTTTGTCTACAATTGCAACAAAACAGCAGTCGGCACAGATGTAATTTTCAGTTCATATTATTATATCTCTTGACTATATATTATCATAAAGGACATTGTCATAATCATTATCAATCTTCTTTATCACCATCATTATCATTTTTATCATTACTGGTGTTTTCGGGATTTAAATTTTAACATATTTTTTTTTTAATAATTTCTCCTAATAGGTTATATATACTTTTAATCATTATGTCTTATATGTCCAATTATCATTATGATTTAGAAGTATCTAGTTGAACAAAAGAAGCTGCGACGGAATCTATGGTAGGCTTTTGCACTTATTACCTAATGTATTTTTCAATTCCGGTTTGCAAATGGACCTTTTTCCAAATCTGAGCTGTTTGCCATTCGGATAGTGTCTGATGTGTCTGTATCATAACTCACAATATCATTTTATTTGATGAAATTGTTTTATTGATTTTACTTCTTAGATGATTTAAAAATTGCTTGTTGTTTTTTGATGTTGTTTTTTGTTGTTTTTTCCATTTGTCATTAACTCCCTTACACAAGAGCAATAATTATTAGGCCAGCAAAAATAAAAGCGTATTGCTGATATAAAATTAACATCAAGCAGCAAATAGTGACCATGGCAACAGTAAATTAAAATGTATATATGTTATTTTTGTATAATTTAACAAACTTTTTTAGGATACCTAAAATCAAGATTTTGGGAAATTGCTGCTATCGCTGAAAACAAACAAAAACGTGCATAAGCACGTAGGCGTAGTTGCGCCATCCGGCTTGCTATTTCACCACTGGCTTGGTTGACCAACTGCATAGCTACCTGCATAACCACTGCATGTTTACGTGCCTAGCAAAATGCGATAGAGCCGTCAGCAACCGCAGAGCATCCTCCCGGGATGGGAAATTTATTTGCCAGGGTTGCCACATAAATTTCCTTTCCCGCCTTTAATTTTTACCAAAAAAAAATGTTTTTCTATGTTTATCTGCAGAAAATCTTGGCAAAAATCTTTGCTTCCAACTTAGTGTTGTGGAAGTAGAAAGGAAACTTTTCAGTTGCCTAAATGCTTATGTACTCACCAGAGTACATTCTTATTTTTATTTGCGGTTACAAAATGGTCTTTTCAATACGGTTTATGTATATTTATTAGTTTTTTTGCATCACATTACAGCAACATGGATATTCTTATAGTACAGAAATTAGTAGAAAGCTCACAATGACCTTTCTTAGCAAGGGAAATGCCTGTTTCTCATCTCCTTGTTTGAAACCCATCAATTTTCTCGAAAAATTTTCCAAGTCATCCGATTCTTCCACCTCGTTGTCCTTGTAGATGATTGCCGTCCTCAGCTCACGAAACTCATTTTCGATAGCCTGTTCCTCACCGCTTTCATACAAGATCGGATATAATTCAATACTCGATGCAGTAGTCAGAACTGGATCGTTCAGATCCAAGCGCTTAATGATTTGTTTATTAAGCTCGGTATAGAAGGCGCAGCATATCAAGTCGAAAGTCTACTTCCTGGTATCTTAGAGAATTCCAGATCCGAGCATTTCTCTTGTTGCTACCACGATATATATTTCCGACTTCTTACGAAGATGTTTCTTGAAATCAAAAACTCCAAAATCCGTCCGGTGTTTTAGGTAATCATACTTACAAATATATGCATGGAGAGTTATTAGTAAGACTTCAGCTGATTGCACATGTTTGGGAATTCCGGAACTTCTGATGACTGACTCCAACGAAAACCATCTGGTGGTAGATGGATGCAGGTGGCAAATGGTTAAATTTCTAGATACTATGTATCATCTGGAACTCCTTGGATTATATCGAAACCGGTCAACCGTTCCAGGTACAGTATGTGCTTTTCGCTTGCGTAGCTTGCACAAGGAGCCAGTACATTTGACAAATACAAAATGAAGACACTCGCGTTTCAACAGCTTCTGAACGAATCGGTCAGAACTCATCATAACCGATGCTCCATCTGCTCACAAGCCTTTTTTTGTAATTGGTGCCATCGATCTGGAACTGTTGAATAATTCTATAAAATATATAAAGGTTTTTGAAATGCAAGGTTCTACTAAAGATATACAAATCAAATTTTGAAATAACTATGCTTAGAGTAGCATAAATAATTATCGAGAACATTCTCCAAGCTCCCAAAGTTCCTATGCGTGAATGCATGAAAATATTTCTAAATTGGAAAAACAGAATTTACTTAGAAATCCCTGTGGATATTCTGCCGAAAGAAATTCACTTTAGGAGCATAGAGACAAACACTTCTTCAGCGGAATTCTTGAAGAAATTATTGAAGTATTTTCTGGGGAACTAAATGTAAGCATATTTGGAGACATCATAGACAAAATCAAAAGAAATAATAGTTCTAGAAAACCCCTTGTGAAATATTTAAATTTAAGAATTAGATATATGAGATTATGAAAGTCGTGCAACTTCTTCTTAGATTTTTCCATCAGATCAGGATTTTCTATAAGAATTACTTCGGGAATTATCTTATAAATGTTGTGTAGTTCTTTCAGGTGTCCTCCAGAGATTGCTTCAGAATCACAAAACTTCACAAGTTCAGGTATTCCTCCAAAAATGAATCATCACAAGAATGTTTTGAAAAGCCACCGATGAATTGCCAGAAGAAACTCCTGAAAGAATCCTTGGAGGAATGCTTACAAACTCCTGAAGAATAGCTTTAGTAACGCCATAAGGAATATCTGAGAACTTTTCATGAAATCTTTGGAAAATTCTAAAAAAAATCTTAAATGATTATCTCAAAAAATTTATGGAGCAATCATTTTAGGGCAAACACACAAACTGGTTTTCAGACTGTTATCTGTCAATGAATATTAGCGAACACAATGGATATAGTTTTTGGCTCACGAAGTACCAGCACATCGGTACCAAGCTTAATGAATCGTTCCTAAAATTAAGCTCACATCGCAGAACCTTTAATAAATTCTGTCAAATAAACAAAGAGAATCAAAACAAAAACAAAGATTCTTGAACAGAATTGTGGAAGAATGTATTGCAAGGTGCACGGTATCAGGAACCAAGGGGTTTTACAACAGCGAGCCAATTTTAAATCGCTAGTTGCCTTTTGATTGGGGTACGTTCATTAATGATGTCACCCAAAAATTGACTTTTTATACCCCCCCCCCCTTCACTTTCAATTTTTTTGTATGGACCTTCATTTTCCCCCTCCCCCTTACTGCGTGACATAAATAATGGACCTTCCCTTCCTGGTGTTAGTGTCAACTGTTTTCTTTTGCTTCACGGGCCTAAAGCAGAACAATGATAGTAGAATTGGTATAAAGTTGGATCCTAGAATGCATAAATATTTTAAATTTAGTTTTTTATGTGGACTAGCAATGGTCAAAAATCTTAAAAGTCCTTGTTTATCTCACAAGTCCGAAATCTTTACATACAGATAGCTGTATGAAAAATATGAAAAAAAAATCTGTGTCGACCTAGATAAATCTGTGCATGTGGCAACCCTGCCGCCAGCTGCCATTTCAAAACTGGCTCATTGCCGCTCTGAACAGCTCCAAGGCTGCTGAACGAATGAAAAGATTTGCGCTGTACCATGTTTACCATTCACTGCTGCATATGAGATCACCCTTACTTACATTAGAAGTCTGCGAAAGGAAAATACTAGGAATTTTGTAAATTTACGCTGCAAAACTAAATTATAAGAAATCACCTTATGTGCGATATCTTTATTAGTTTGATGTTGAAAATAAATAATTTTTAATATTGAGATTGACGCACAGAAATATTTCTAAACGATTTGGGCAAAATTTTTGAAAATGTGCGAAGAAACCACTGCGAAGTTAGTGCTCCAATGCTGGCCGCTTTTCAAGACGGTCGCATTAGGTTTTTTTTAATAGTACCCCAGTATAGGAAACAAAAATGTAGTCCTACGTTAAGAGATTTGTGTTTTTAACTTATAAAATGGCATATGACGATGTACCGTAAAGCACTGATCGTTACGATTGTAGAGAACGGGATCACCAGATTGGAGAGAACGGAGGAAAGGCAGAGTGGATCATTGATCTGATTTTGCTGCAGATAAGTACCATTTTAATTAATAAGTTCTAATATTTGGTTTTCTTGCAGCAATCAAAAGAAAACAAACATATCGAAAAGTAGCTTATACCCTTTAATTGTTATGTTATGTATTCTCCGTGCGTGGAGTAACGAGTATGATGTAGAAGGAGGTGTTCGCTCATCACCATGAGGCACGGTGTTTCTCTACGTTAGAGACGACGAGAAAAACTTGAGTGATCTCAGACGTTGCGAATCAAAACAAAACCCAAAAGAGGAGAGAGTTCCTCTCCCATGTGCACATCAAAACAGAGTGCACACAATATATCGCTAAAATAACTATCACAAGCCATCAGTGGTACATGAGCGCTTTCCATACGTCATCTTTTGCCTGTTGAGGTGGCGGACTTGTCCGTGCCTCGACCTACCCCGCAGTGGGATGTTAGGCAAAGGATGACGTCCATGGTTCGAGTACCACTGGACACATGCCCTTTTGCTCAATTTTTCAAAACATCTGTTTGATTTCCTACCTGCCGTACACATAAGGAATTTACACCGTTGAAGCAACGGCATGTTACTGTATTATATAATATTTCTACTTGAAATACATCCAAAGCTCCTGAAGTACACGCTTAACACTTTTTGTTTTGATTTATGTTTTCTTATAAGATTTTCAGACCAGGTGTGCTTCTCCACCTCCTAGTAGTTTCGCGAAAGACGCTTCTCGCGTGCATTGAAAATTTAATACTTCTGAAATACCTGGCTCACGGAAAAATTGGCTCTTTCAATTTAACTTCAATATTAAGTAAAAACTACCTACCAGTGAGAACGAAATTATATCCAAAATAGTAGTCCAATAATAGTAATGAGTTTTGAGTACTATTACATTTGATATTATTTATTTATGTTTCTCCGTGTATTGCTGTATTAGTGTATTTCTATATTTGCGAAGTAGCTTCTGAATGACAAAAGATTTAATAGATATAAGTAATAATGCGTGAAAATATGTTTTCAAAGAGAAAAAAATACGATGATTATGCAAAGGAGGTTTAGGTCAAATATGTTATTCCATGAAAACTGGGAGCATCGTCATCTTTTTCTTCTCAAAAAGGCGTAGTATATTTTTCATACACGGCTTATTCGGCGCACACCATTCACTCGCTTGCACTTTGCTATTGTCAAAATGACAACATTGCCCAGGCTACGCCAACCAGTGTCTCCATGTTTCAGCTGGCAGTCTTTTGTGATCATATGACTCGAGGAGGCGTGAGGTAAGAACTTGTGAAGACCAGAGGACGGTCGCACCCTCCTTAGAAGTTGTCAACTCACCATTTGAAGGCCCCGTCCGGAAACCTCTGGGGTGATTTAGCGAAATTAATAGGAAAGGACATTTATATTTTTGTACCAAACCTCAGTGGTTCTCCGAGAGACCACTGTAACCAATGGTTCTTTTCATGCCACCCGAACGTCTCTCCAAGAGAAATCACGAAGAAAGAGCCATCGCAATTGACTATGTTTATGACGATCACCGAATCTGTCAAACTGTTGATGGAGCACTAGTTTAACAACGACCAATACAGAACACGGTACCAAGATATAGTAGCGACCGGTGTGAGATTGAGTGACTAAACTAAAATGACAGCTCGATGCGCTAGTATTTTAGTCGTCCAGATAGTTGCGCCCGATACGGATGCTCTAAGGAAGGGTAATAAAGTAAATATTCGATAGAAATGACACACAGAAAATGTTTTGAAACTTTCGAACCGTATGAGTAAAAAACCTTGAGCAAATTATATTCATAGTATATTGTTTGCATCTGTCAAGTTTCATATCCATACACTCAAAAAAATCGATACGTTGTTTCCACGTAAGATTTCTCGTAACTTTCACGTAACTTTCACCTGAACACGTAACCAAATCTAAGTTAAATCAGGTGAACATTACGTGTCAGTGAATTTTACGGGAAAAATCACGTAACTTTTATGTGATTCTATCGTTGAATGTAGATTTATGTGGAAATCACATAGCTCTTATGAGAAGTCCACGTGTTTATTACAGGCTTTGGTAGCGGATGAATATTACGTGCGTTTCACGTGGAAACAACGAGTCGATTTTTTGAGTATACATTAGTTCTAGTCATGTCATCGAAACAAGATTTTTTTCATGGTAAATGTGGTGCATTTAAAATCAAAATCCAGAGGCGTGCAAATAAAAATGTGTCTCGTGTGATAACAACCTTCAAGGAGCGTCTGAGTGGCCGAAGGATGGAAGGGTGTGGTCGTAAAATTGGTCCAATGGACAGTAAAATGGCCAGGAAAGTGGTGCAATAGTTCAAGAACTGTTCAATCATGCCAATGCGAGGTCTCGCAAAAAATTACATTGTTTCTGTCAGTTTTGTGCATAAAATCATGAAGCGTGCTGGGTTACTTGTTTACACGGTGCAAAAAGCCCCAAACCGGAATGAAAATCAAAACATCACGGCGAATATTTCGTTGCCAAGTCGAACTTTGGTGTTCCGGAGGATGTTCGAAAGAAGAAATTATGGAAACTTGCAAAGAAGTTCGTGATCTGGCAATCGATTCTTTATCACTTCCGGAACAATCAGCGGTGGGATTTTCACGGAAGAGTTCCTTGAGAAGCGTCTCTTGCCATTCATAAGGAAACACAAAGGAACAACTCTGTTTTGGTCTGATCTAGCATTCTGCTATTACGCTCGAAACGTGTTAGAGTGGAATCGCGCCAACGGATCCAATTTTGTGCCAAAATATATGAACCCACCAAATTCACCGAAACATCGCCCAATTGAAAAATTTTAGGCACGGAACTTTGCAATAATCTCAAAACTTTTAAAATTAAGCTGGAGTTAAAAAAAACTGGGGTGATAACAACAAAAACAAAATCGGACAATCAGTTGTTAAAAAATTTATGGTTGGAGGGAAAAGGTACGGACATTCGGCATGGGAGATGAAATTGTGTAAAACAAATTTTGTCAATCATAACTTATTACTAGTTTTTCATTCCCTGAAACTGTCAAGAAAATCCGACAATCGGTTTAATTTTGATGAGTAAAAAAGTGTGTGCCATTTTTATCGAAGACACCCTTTAACTCAGTTTGTCTGTGAAATTTTTCACGTCAAGCAGCGCCTGCATTCCTACCATCCTATTTAATCGCAACCGGGGTGGAGTTACGTGAAAAACAACTTATTTGTCGCAATCGTTCCACCCAGTCATTCAGCAATCAGCTTCAATCACATCAACCCGACACATTCTTAAGCTTGTCATCGTAAAGAAAGTGAGTTACGAGTTCTCGCCCGGTGCATCGTTTATAGAAGAAAAGAAAATCATCCTTTCTCTCTTATGGAATTTCTATGGCACTGCAGCAGATCCCCACCGGCCTTCATCCCCTTCCCTTTCCAGTAGACGCTTCATTCCGTTAAGCTATCATATTATTACAGACAAACCCCTCATTCAGCGACGACTAAATGCGCGCCATCCCTTAAAAGCATCAGCAGTAGAAAATCTTGAAAAGTGGGAAAAGATATGTGCCTTCTCTAATTAAATTTTTCATTCCTTACCTTAGTTAACAGGTAGATACGTTTTAGTCATCTCCTGCTCCGTTGCCGACTTTTCCTCCTCGCCGAGATTGAGGGAGCAAATTGCATTGAATGAAGCTTGCTCTTGCACTTAACCTGCTACAGGCTGCCGCATCAAGACTGGCGCGGAAAATTTTCTTCCGCCTTTCATCACCGTGGATGTGTTTTTCGGGCACAGACCAGGTGTAAGGAGTGAGGTAAGAGCATAACCACCCGCGTTCCGGGAGGGCAAAGTGCAAAGAGGGTTCGGTTGGAATTTTATCCCTTTATTTAATGTAATGTGGCGCGTCGGAGGTAAAATCTCTTCCGTCATGTGCCATTCATTTCCGGGTTCGAGATCCATGATGAGCCAGCTGCAGGGGTGAACTCTTGAGGTTGCTTTCGTCTGGTTGAGCTATGTCAATAGGTTTGTTGAACTACAACCCGGATATTTAAGTACATTTAACATCGCCAAGCGAAGGGGGCAGGAAGCATGTGCTCGCACATTTTAAAAGCTTATCTACCAACAATTGCTGCCTAACTTATGGTGGTACTTTTTGGCGGCGGTGGTGGTACTGCATTTGATAGGTGGAAGCCGAAACATGTGGTGAAAGCAATGTTAATGCGATGTAATGAAATTAGTTGGAGAATTGTAACAGAACCGTGCGACATTTCTTCCGAATTAAGATCCTTGCACCGGGAAATGCGGCCAGGCTTTGTGATTTTCATACAAACATACAATCCACAGCGCTCTATTTTATGACATCCTTGGAAACCTTCTTGTGAGTTCGCCGAATCACCTGATACAGTCCTGCCCATTTTCTAAATAATGGAGCAAATAACTGTAGCAAAAGTCGTTTGGCGTTGCTCGTTCGATCATAATCAAATTTCGTCCATTTCAATTATCGTTAAAAATAATCGCCGCTGCCAGGCCAGGGAAGAACGTGGAACTTACGGAGTGGAAACAATATGAGCCGTGAGTCGTGGCTCGGATCATTTACGAATATTAAACCGATATATGTGGGCATTCCACCGCTCAGGATTCCGGGAGGCCGGGAATGTTGTGCCACATTCTCATATACTTCCGTGCGTAATCAACTGACTCGCGGTGGAACGCAAGTTTATTGTTTCAGAATGGAAGCCGCATGTCAATTCGGCAATAAAATTTCATGTTCGCTGCACTGCCGTACACATCGATAAATGGCCCCCCTCCACCCCATCTCTGCACTCGAGAATCATGCGAGGAAAAATGATGAGAGTACCCAATCGAAAATAATCCGAGTGAATGTAGGTAAGCATCCCAGTAATAATTTGATACCGCTTTCCCAGTCTCTCTATATGCATCATACAAATTGACATCGATATTTCAACGGGTAATTTGAGCATGTTAGGGGAACCGTCAGGCAGACATTGAGTGTAATTCAATAATGCATAAAGCATTTTATTTGGCACGTTTCAATTTTGAAAGTGAGAAAAAGAAACATGGTGTAACATGGTTAAAATTTAATCTTTCGAAAAACACAGAGCAAGTAGATTGAAATATTCAAACCATTAGAATCATGCGTTATTTAAAGAATGCTTCCGATGAACCGAGATCGATCACAAATGAAGCGAAACATCCAATTCATTGCTCACACACAACACGAATGCAAATGATGCCAATTTAAGTAACGAAGAAACCATATCGCTCTCGGCTTTCTGCGCTATCGTCGTCCTTTCTGTATCGAAGGAAAACATCCACCCTGAAATTTCACTGCATGTAGTTATCCCTTATATCTTCAACAAGCACCCATCGATATCGCTCTTTGCTACATTTTTATTTTCCTCGTCAGAAAGAACGGTGTGCTATGCTATCACATGTAGGGGAGGATGGTACAAAATGCACGGTTTAAGCAACATCATGAATTACTAGGGAATGCAAGGTTATTCAACAAATTTTGAAAGCGGAAATGAAAATTCATTTTTTTTGGGGAAACCACATTTATTGGTCATTGTAGTCCCCCAAAGGATTAATACACTTGGTCCATCGATCTTCCAACTTTTTTGTCCCATCAAGGAAGTGACTTTCTGAAAGGCCTGAAAATCCTCTATGACGGCTAGGAACTCTTCGTTTGATGAAAACTGCTTTCCACGATGGAATTTATGGGGTTCGAGAACAATTACAAGTAAAAGGGAGGCCACAATAATAATTAAAGTTACAGTACAGAAGTTAATACGGACCGGAACAATCGGCAAAGGCCTAGGCGACGAATTAAGGACTACGATTGGAAACTCGGAACATGGAACTGCAAATCGCTCTGCTTCCCTGGCTGCGATAGGATAATCGAAAGACCAACCACGTAACTTCGAAGTCATAGCACTGGACAGAAGGTATGGAAAAGCGGGCATCGAGCGGCTCCTTTCTACCCGAGCTGTGGTACCTCAAACGAGCTGGGCACCGGCTTTGTAGTGCTGGGCAAAATGCGGCAACGCGTGATTGGATGGTTTCCAATCAACGCTAGAATGTGCAAGCTGAGGATCAAGGGTCTATTCTTCAACTACAGTATCAACAACGTACACTGTCCACACGATGGCGAAAAAGAAGCGTTCTACGCGCAACTAGAGCAAGTGTATGATGGCCGCCCGCAGCGGGACGTAAAAGTCGTCATTGGTGACATGAACGCTCAGGTAGGACGGGAGGCAATGTTCAGACCGGTAATAGGGCCTAACAGCCTGCATACCGTATCGAACGATAATGGCCAACGATGCGTGAACTTTGCGGCCTCCCGTGGTTTAGTAGTTCGAAGTACCTTCTTCCCCCGTAAAGACATCCACAAAGCCACTTGGAGATCACCTGACCAGCGAACAGAGAATCAAATCGACCATATTCTAATCGACGGGAAATTCTTCTCCGATATCATCAACGTTCGCACCTACCGCAGTGCGAATATAGACTCGGACCACTTCCTAGTTGCAGTATGTATGCGCTCAAAACTCTCGACAGTGTACAACACGCGTCGAACTCGGACGCTACGACCAAACATTGAGCTACTACGGGAAACCGGAGTTGCCCAGGAATACGCGCAACAGCTAGAAGCAGCCCTACCAACGGAAGAGCAGCTTGGCGCTGCTACTCTTGAGGATGGCTGAAGAAATATTCGAACCGCCATTGGAGCACTGCATTAGTGACACTAGGTACTTCTGAACCGAATCGAAAAAATAACTGGTTTGATGACGAATGCAAGCAATTAGTAGAGGAGAAGAATGCAGCACGGGCGAGAATGCTGCAACACCTTACGAGAGCGAATGTGGAACGGTATAGACAGGCACGGAACAGACAAAATTATATTCTTCGAAGGAAAAAGCGTCAGAGGGAAGATCGAGACCGCGAAGAAATGGAAGCACTGTACCGTGCTAACGACACACGCAAATTCTTTGAGAAGTTGAACAGCTCGCGCAAAGGCTACGTACCACAAGATACGTGCAGAGACCTGGATGGCAACCTTCTCACAGGAGAGTGTGAGGTGGTTGAAAGGTGGAAGCAGTACTTCGACGAGCACCTGAACGGTAATGTTACACCGAACGAAAGTGGCACGGTAATAAATCTAGGAACACGCGCAGAAGATGACAGGACCCCGACCCCAACCCTTCAGGATGTTGAGGAGGAAATTGGTCGGTTGAAAAACAATAAAGCCGCTGGTGTTGACCAACTCCCAAGCGAGCTATTGAAATACGTTGGTGAAGCACTGCCCAGAGCGCTGCACTGGGTAATTACCAAGATTTGGGAATGATTACCGGAGGAGTGGATGGAGGGAATAGTGTGTCCCATCTATAAAAAGGGCGACAAGCTGGATTGCCGCAATTATCGTGCGATCTCTCCGAAATACTATGCCACCGCCTGTCACCAATTGCAAAGGAGTTCGTGGGGCAATACCAAGCGGGATTCATGGGTGCCCGCGCTACTACGGACCAGATTTTCGCGATTCGGCAAGTACTGCAGAAATGTCGCGAATACAACGTGCCCACACATCATCTTTTTATCGATTTCAAATCAGCGTATGATACAATCGATCGAGACCAGCTATGGCAAATCATGCACGAATATGGATTTCCGGAAAAACTGACGCGATTGATAAAAGCAACGATGGATCGAGTGATGTGTGTCGTCCGAGTATCAGGGATGCTCACGAGTCCCTTCGAATCTCGGAGAGGGTTACGGTAAGGTGATGGATTTTCGTGTTTGTTGTTTAACATTGCACTGGAGGGTGTGATTCGAAGAGCTGGGATAGACACAAGTGGCACGATTTTCAGGAAGTTTGTCCAACTATTTGGCTTCGCCGACGACATTGATATCGTAGCACGTAACTTTGAGACGATGGCGGAAATGTACATCAGACTTAAGGCTGAAGCTGGCAGGATTGGGCTTGTGATTAATGCGTTGAAAACAAAATACATGAAGGGAAGAGGCTCACGAGAAGTCAATTTTAGCCTCCAAGCACGAGTTCTGATCGACGGTGATGAAATCGAGGTAGTAAACGAATTCGTGTATCTGGGCTCATTGGTGACCGCCGATAACGACACCAGCAGAGAAATAAAGAGGCGCATTATGGCTGGCAATCGTGCCTACTTTGGACTTCGAAGGAGGCTTAGATCGAACAAAGTTCGCCGAACCACAAAGTTGACCATTTACAAGACATTAATTAGACCGGTAGTCCTCTACGGCCAAGAAACATGAACATTGCTAGTGGAGGACCAACGCGCCCTTGGAGTCTCTGAACGGAAAGTGCTGCGTACCATCTACGGTGGAGTGCAGATGGAAGACGGAACGTGGAGGAGGCGAATGAACCACGAATTGCACCAGTTGCTGGGAGAACCTCCCATCGTACACATCGCAATCGGTCGACTACGATGGGCTGGGCATGTCGTAAGAATGTCAGACGACATCCCTGTGAAAATGGTTTTCGAAAACGAACCGACAGGTACAAGAAGAAGAGGCGCGCAACGAGCAAGGTGGATCGATCAAGTAGAAGGCGACCTGCGGACCCTCCGCAGACAGCGAGGCTGGCGAGTGACAGCCATGGACCGAATAGAATGGATACAACTTGTACAGCAGAGGCCACGCCGGCCTTAGTCTGATTGGTAAGGTAAGGTCATAATCAAAGTTGATTGGCTTACCAGTTTTAAGATAACCAATCAATAAAATTCCTTTTGGATCCCAAAAAACTGACGCTAACACCTTCTTGGCCGATTTTTTGGATACGAAGTCGCTTTGGAGCTGAAATGTCTGGTTCACACCGCTCCTTAGTCTCTTGTTATGATTCAGGATCATGGTGGTAGCCAGGAGTGCCATTATGCCAGATTTATCTGGCACTACCACACTTTTTATCGACAAAAAGACAAAAAGAAAAACTCCTCATAATGCAAGAAGTTAGAACAGATTAAAAAAAGCGTCGTGAAATCCCACTCTACTAAAGCGTTGAGTAATTTGCATGACTGCTTATTTTTTATTTACGCTTCTCATGTGCTCATATTATTTTCAGTTGTGAAAAAACAAATTAATGAACCTTGATGTATGAGTGTGAACAAGCCTTACCCAAGGTGACTCTAATATCTCAGGTAGTCTCAATAGTGTATGTGAGAATTTCAGCCATGTTTAAACGCACACTAATACGATCCATATCAAGTAAAATACTGGTCTGGCATACTGAAGCTGCCTTTTTCACCCCTATGCAACAGTGCCTGTGATGTCAAACTCGCAGTTCCATTTTAAACGAAACGAGTAAATGAAATGATTAGTTTCACACTCCCAGGCCTGTGTTCTATATTATATAAAGCGTCAGGCTGCAAGGTTTGTTTACTATTTTTTCGGGGAAAAAGTGCAGGTGCTAATGTTTTTAAACAAAACGTTTAGGCCATACCGTTTACATTAATATATAACTTTGCACTCCTAGGCAAAATTGCAATCAACAACTGTCATTATGTGCGTTATACACTATTGAATATTCTTTACTCTTTCGCTCCACTGCTAAATCTCGTTTGATACCCCGCTACTCCACCCGTCTTCCCTACTAACTTAAAAATATTCCATCTGAAATATTAGAGTCACCTTGGCCTTACCCAACAAATTTTCACGCGGTTTTGACGTTTCTTTAGTTGATTCGTTTGAGCACTCTTATCACTTTGTCATATTGAAGCTGCATTCCGCAAAATAATAAATGCAACTATGTCGTGTGTCGTTCTCGTCAACTGAAAACGATTCGAAGCTATTTTGGCGATTGGGTTATCCGTCAAATATGAATTGACCAAATATTTGACGTGTCAAATAATTGGACATTGGTCAAATAGTGCAATTACACCCTTGTCTGTTACTGGACAACATTCGCAGAGGGCCTATCAACATTTGTAACATGTGTACTGTTTGTGATCTTTTCGACCCTTTTCAAATGTTAGTCCATATTTTCATTTCCGTTTATTGCCAGATTTTGCTAGATTTTTTATTTGACATGTCAGGTATTTTTTTAAAAACTAATGGCAACCCTAGTGGTAGCCCCAAATCTTATTCATAGTGATGAATTGACGCAGAAAATAATTTTTATCATTTCAAAATTTATCCAAATGTTGCTGCAAAGAAAGTCGCGTTCAAACGTGTTTTTTTTTGCATTGTTAGCAAATGCGGCATCCATTGTGCACACAGTTTTTTTAAACCCAAAACTTCAGCCAAAATATGCCATGTTGGTCCTGAGCGTGATTCGTCTTCAACGCTTGTACGTCCTCGCTTAAAATCCAATACCCGTCAGTGAACGGTTGGAAATGAAGGAGAAGTTTGCTTTAATACTTTCACCACCTGTGCATGGATCTCAGTAGCCGATAAACCTTTCAAAACAAAGAATTTAATCACTGCACGATATTTGGTTTTTTCCATCGTTAAGAAATACACCGACACGCCAAATTCAAATGGCTTGTAAACAAAGAATGAATTGACAGATCAAAATTAAATTTTGAGAACGTTCTTATGAATGAAATAAAATATTGAAATGGCGTTGAAGTTTTGGTTCTTCCATAGATGTCGTTTTCAAAACTTTTTGACTATCTTAGAAATTGAGTATGGTGCATAACGATGTTTTCTTTGTAGATCAAATGTGATTTAGATTCAAAACGATGATTTTTCCTGGGTTTTTTAAACCAATTTACAATTTGATCCCAAGGCGACACCGGGGTGAAACGCTTGATTAATTGCTCACTATGCACCCCAACATTGGTGTAAGACGTACCACCATAATGCACCACAATATTGGGACAGCATGCACCGCTTGTAGAAGATTATACACGGCTGCAAGAAGTTACTCATTAGGGTTGTAAAGTGCGGAAGTTGCAACACATCGATGCGTTCAGTCCCAGTTTACGTTTTACATAGCTTTGTCAAAATAATCTGAATGCTTGTGGAACTATACTGAAGTTTTGATACTATCTGGAAGTTTTTTTTTTGTGTGCGATACATGTGAAGTGAATTTCTTATAAACCATAGATATTATGGCATAGTAAATCCTGTTCACGTTTAATTTCGAACACCTTTCTTTCAATGTACATATTCAATTATTTCATATATCTCTGAAACGTTTCACTTATATGACAGATGAAACTCTCCACTTTATTTCGTGGTACAACATTTTCAGATTCTTATTACATTTAGTAAAAGCGCGCCAAATCTAGTGGAAGTGCGCAAACGCAAAATGTACGATCTTGCCAAGAAACTAAAACTACCAAAAGTACCGTATTCTGTGTTTGCAAATCATCTGACCAGCGCGTGTCTGTGCATTGGAAGGTTGGAAGTGGAACAAATCGAAAAAAAAGCTCCCGATAAATGGCCAAGAAGGTGTTAGCTATAATTGAGAAAAATCCAAATCTTGTTGTACGAAATGTTGCTCGCAAAGTTGGGAAGTCAAAATTATACGTACAAAAAATGAAGCAAAGGCAAGGACTGAAGGCGTACAAAGAAGTACTGGGCTCTAGTTAAGCAGAAACTCTTCGAAACTAAGAAGAAAGCAAATGGTACAGATGATTTCAAGAGAAGATGGAGAATCTTCTCGGCGGACGTATCTGAGGGTACCGTACGGAACCTGACGGCGGGTGTACAGCAGAAAGTTTGAGAATTATACAGAAATAAGAATTAGAATTTTAATCAACTGTTTCTAATGTAGATATAGATCCATTATTGTGAAACAAACATTCGGTTCTGTTGAATTATGTATAACTTTTGTTGCTGCTATTATTTTGGTATCCGAAAATCAACGTGGACTGCTTTAAAAGCTTATTTGAATAATTCTGTTATTTACATGTGATGTACAGTCACGATTTTTTTTTCAATTTTGATCATATTGTGGTGTATTTAATTTAAAATTTAAAAAAAAATTAAGGAATTGTCCGTGTTTTGTCAAATATGATAAAATATCATGCAATTTAAGCGATAGTTTGAAAGATTTGAACATATTTATTGAGTGGGTTATTTTACCCCACCAGTGAATTTTATACAGCTCTTCCCTACATCACTTTATAATCTTTTCCGTATGATTACAAAGAGTGGTGAAAGTAAGAAGCTGCAGTTTCTTTTTGTTACCCAGAAGAGAAAAAGACAGAAAAAAAATTACAAATTGTCATAACGGATTGCGGAAACATCAACCTGGAAGTTGGTTTTGTATCCTATTTATGCATCATATTAGAGTAACGGGTGACGGTCAATGTACCAAATATGTCATTAATACAGACAAAATCCTGATGGCATCATGATGATTGATGTATTCTTGAGCAGTTGAGACTTTATTCGTCAATGTACATATAGAGTAGTACGCTTGAGTGAGGGTTTCGATTTCTTAAACTTTTAAGTCGCCATGGCTACAGTGATTGAGCTGAATACATTACACTAGTCGACAGAGATTTTTAGACCCAGAGCTACATGTCAGTCTCCGTTATCTTGAGTACCAAAACCACCGAATATCGTATTTTGACATCATGCGATTTACATTTTTCTTCACTAATTTGCAGCAAAAATTGAAATTTCGACATATTTTGAGAACCACTCAAATAACTGCCTCAGCTTTAATTTAAATGCTTCAGAAGCATTTTTATAGAACTTTTTAGACTTTAGAAAACCCTTCAAAATTGGTACTTTTGTTTTGTTCTTCTGACAACTTCGGGTAACTCCTTCAGAAAAGTTCTTCACAAAACATCGGGTAAGTCCTTTAGAGAACATCATGAAAGTTTTTCAGAGAACTTCATGGAAGTTCTGCAGAGAACTTCATGGAAGTTCTGCAGAGAACTTCAGGCAAGTTCTTCAGGGAACTTCATGAAAGTTCTTAAGATAACTTCATGAAAATCTTTAGAAAACTTCATGAAAGTTCTTCAGAGAACTTCAAGGAAGTTCTGCAGAGAACTTCAAGGACGTTCTACCGAGAAATTTAAGGAAATACTGCAGAGAACTTCAGGAAAGTTCTACAGATAATTTCAGGGAAGTTCTGCAGAAAACTTCAGGGATGTTTTGCAGAGAACCTTAAAAAAATTCTTCAGAGACCTTCAGGGAAGTTTTTCTGAGAACTTCAGAGAATTTCTTCAGCAAACTTCAAAGAACTATTTCAAAGAACTTCATGGAAGTCTTTCAGAGAACTCCAGGGAAGTTCTGCAAAGAACTTCAAGGAAATTCTTCAAAAAACTTCAAGAAAGTTCTTCAAAAAACTTCATGGAAGTTTTTCAGAGAATTTGATGGAAGTTCTGCAGAAAACTTCAGGGAAGTTCTTCAGAGAATATTATGGAAGTTTTGCAGAGAAATTCTGCAAAATGTTCTGCCGAAAACTTTACGGAAGTCTTTCAGAGGGGGACTCGAAGAAATTCTGCAGATTAATTCAGGGAAATTCTGCTAAAAATGTCATGGACACTGTACCAGCAAACTTACTCCACTTTAAACGCATTTGTTGTGCAAATGTCACCTCTTTACCGCATCCTCTAAGTTTTCGCTTGACAATTGCCCAATATTTTTTCGATCGGTCTGATTCAGGGCATCAGATTTATCCTTCCGATGAAATTAACATTGTTTGCAGCATACCATTCTAGTACCTCCTTAGAGTAGTGGCAGCTGGCTAGATCCGGCCAAAACATAACGGTGGTCTTGCGTTGCCGAATGAAGGGTAAAATCCGCTTTTTCAGACACTCGTTAATGTAAACCTTCGACGTCATTGTATGAGATGTGATGAAAATCACATTTCAAACCCACAATTGAAGATTCCTTACCAAATCATTAGTTTCCGAGCAAACTTATCAGCAAAAACAAACACAGTTGGCAGGTAAAAGTTTCGTAATCCGGGACTTGTTGACATATCCGTTTTGACGTCCGTTTAAGAATACAGCCATCAAATTTCGCCAAAACTCGTTCGTATAGTATTCGTGCTTGCTTATTGGCCACTAAATCTTGTTTCAGGGAGCGATTTGGAGGTTTACAGGCACCAAAAGACTTGGATACTTCTCTTAAATGTATGTTACGCACGGTTGTAATTGAGATCCTATTTCAAATCACCTATGGAGACACCTGGATTGCCTTTCACGTACCTTTGTTCCTAGTGCCACTTTTATGATAGATGCGCTGTGCTCTATCCAAACTCAGAGTATCCATGTAACGTTTGATTACAAGACACACCAGTTGACTTTGGGAATGTTAACACTTTTGATATTTTTGAGGTAGACCACGAACGATTCTCTAGATGTTTGTGCACAATTAATTTTCTTTTCTCAAGTTCCATGATTCGTAATTTCGAGATGCGTCGATCGATCGAGAAAAACTTTTCACCAATTTCTTTGTCAATAAAACATCAACAAATGCCTGTCAAACTTGTTTTGTTCCAACAACCATAAGATGTGTATAAGATCGAGCGTCCAGATTTACTTCTGTCCGCTTCTGTTCAACCTGTTCATCTCAGACATACCCTTGCTCCATGAAAATGGAGCTCTGCCGTTGTTCGTCGATGATAATGTCGTCCTCAATGGTAGGTTAACAAGAGCGCTTAGCAAGGCCAGAATTTCCTGTCAGAATTACTCGACGAATGAAAGTTCTGTATCAACGCATTGAAAAACTAGGTCATCTTATACTCCAAATCTCCCAAACTCGTTCTATCTGATGACTGAAAAATTAGCCTAATCAACATAACTGTGCACTATGGTCCAGATCACGAATTTTCGAGAAAACATGCTCCCAGCGCCTAAATTTGAAACATTACAGTAAAGTGATGTGGTTCGTATCACTAAGGCCCATTTTTTTTTATGTTAATTATTAAAATTAGGGTGGTTCCCATTTTCACGGAAATACGAAAACTAACTTTTATATCTGCATAAATAGACGTTTACATTTTTAGACAAGGTTATAGCGAAGAAAATGTCATGAAATTTTCATATATAAATTTTTTTGTAGCTTGAAAATTGACCGATTAAGAGCAATTTTTCCTTATCAACTTGGGGTGTACCATAAAAAAATATTTTTTTAACCCTAACTTATTTATTTCAATTCCCATCGTAAAGTTGTGTTCGAAAAGTTTGAGAACTTCAAGACGCGTACTTTGGTACACAAATTTTGCCGCTAGTTTCAACCAATCAATAGTTATTGAAGTTTTTCTTAAAAATACGCCCTTTCAAATGTTTATTTCTAATGATTGGGGCAAAAGATAGTTACAGACGTCATATTGAAATAAAGATATGCCAATTCAGCTGTCTAATTTCGGCTGGAGATTTTCAGAAGCTTGCGTGACAAACCTATCATCACAGTGTGAACGTCCTTCGAAGAGATACTGTTTCCATTTACACTAAGGTCTACAGTGTCCTTGAAAACAAAATTTGCCTTTAAACAGAATCATACTCCCGGTCATCAAACTACGGATCATGCCAGTGGCACAGTTGGTAGGTCAAAGTCCGGTAAGTAGAAATGAGCAACGCTGCTTGCTTCATCAGGAAACGTCACTTGCACCAACCAAGATCTGCACGGATAAATTTTCGTTGACAAAAACACTTATTTTGTATTTGAGGCTGATGGGCATGATAAACCTGATTATGAAGTTTTTTTGTTCCTTTTATTCCCATCTGAAAAATGTGCTGCCTGTAAACTTTTGGAGATCACCCAGTCCCAGATTTCAGGTCATTTTATATCAGACAAATTTCACGCAAACTCATCCAGTGGTTGGCAGCAACCTCTCAGAATCTAATGAAACTTTGTGGGTGGGTAGACTATATTTTTTAAGGCAACTTCGTGTACTTTATTTTTTTTAAATGTATGTAAACTACCATTTGAAAACGGCTTAAGTTTTTTAATCGATTTTTTTTTAATCCAAGTAACTCAAAAAGAAAAAGACTTACAAAAAAGTGATGCATGGGTGACTTTTAGAAGATCGTCTGAACTTTTATGAAAAAAATTGTAAAAATGGTGAAATCGATTCTTACACGCTAAAAAAAATATTTTCAAATCAAAAGTCGTTTTGCGTAAGAAAGGATGGAAGGAAGGTGAAGATTTGTTACAAAATGTGTAAAAGGTATGCAAAAAATTGTGTTAGAGGGGGGCTGATAAACTTAAAAGAATAGCGGACGTCATATTTGAATCGTCTTTAAATGTTTATGCATCAAGTCATTTCAAATTAAAAAAATCAAATTTGATAAGACTTGATGCATATCCATTTAAAGACGATTCAAATATACGCTATATGAATTTTCGAAATACTTTTCATGTCAATGAAAACTCATAGATTTGGCTTGGTAAGGGTTTTATTTTATTTAGTTTTTAATATGTACATCGTCACGTTTTAGTAATAAGCATAGCTTCATATATTTAATTTATATATATGCCACATACAAAGTAAATTTCTTTGGATTATCCTTTGAATCAGAAAACCTTTTAGCTGAAGTTTAATTTTCTGAAATAGGTACAAAGCAATGAACCTGTGTGAATGTTCAGTTTTGATTGTGTTTCCATAATCTTGAGCAAAGCTTCCAATGCATGTATGGACTTGATATTGCACACGCTGGCAAAGTTATAATGGGCCGCTGCTACTTCTGACATGAACATAATTTTTGAGCAGTTCAATGAAATCTAGCAGTTTTGATACAAACAACTGAACTGCTATTGAGTCATGGGTCAATACTTCAGATATTATGATAAAGCTTTCATTTCCCAATTTATTGTCCATCTTGTTATATACTTCAAAGGTTTGGTAATAAACAGGATAAACCACCTGATTTAATTGTATTTTCACTAAAGTTTAAAAAAATAAAATTTAAAAAATGAGCCCTTTTGCAAATAGCAGCCTTGTTTTTTCAAAAATTCAAGGACCCTTGAAAAATCCAAATTGTCATTATAATTAAATTTAATTGGCTTCTGTGTGGTTTTTTGGACTAAATTTTGTAAAAATTGGACATGAAAAACTGCTTGTTAGAAAAAACGTTCTTTTCTTACAAGTGCCCATCTTGCCAAGCATGGTGAACAATTAGACAATTGTATTAGAATTATATTTAAAAAAAAAATCGTCCAATTCTATGATAGCCGTTTTTTGCAAATTGACTGTAAATTTTAAAATATTTTATTTTTTGCGTGTAAAAATTGATTTTAAAATTTTTTACATTTTTTTTCATAAAGACGATTTTCTAAAAGTCACTCATATATAACTTTTTTGTGAGTCTTTTTCTCTTTGAGTTATGTTGATTTAAAAAAATCGATCGAAAACTTAAGCCCTTTTCAAATGGTAGTCTTGATACATTTTGAAAAAAAAAAACAAAGTATGCAAAGTTGCTTAAAAAGACATAGTCTACTCACCCACAAAGTTTCATTGGATCCTGAGAGAGCGCTGCCAAACACGAAGACGAGTTGGCGTGAAATTCGTCATAAGTAATAAAAAATCACGAATATAAGACAACATGACACAGCAATACACCGCAACCACAATCACCATTCGATTGACGTCTCGACTCTTGACTTACTAGACTGACTTGAAGCTAGCCAAATTGAAAGCTAACATCCAAGCCCGCCACTACGACGACAAAGGCAAACCAGAGCATTGTTTCTGTGCGGCTGATCAAATCTTCTCAGATGATTAGCGTCCTCTTGATAGGAAACGAATGCACCCACAGTTCAAACCACACCACTACTGCATCGGAGTAAATCCGACAAATCCTACCTTTGGTATATTGTACAATTGACCAGAAATTAAATTCACACATCCATACGGCATGAACATGAGTTGCCATGTTTACGGGAAGATTGAACGTCCCTTTTCCAGTTTCTGAGCTTTGTGGTTGTTGTTCAATCCAGGAGCTACATTGGTGAAAGCACACCGTATGGATGGGGGCGTACGTCCACATTTTGCTCCAAGCATCTTCTAATTTCCTTTGACTCTGGCAAAATCTGACCTGTGTTTATCCCAGCTAACAGGTTGAAACGGTGGTCGGTTGTGCTATGTACGGTGATGGAAATGAATTTTAATTGAAATTTTCGATTAACTATATTGAAAACAACTGTTGGTCGGTGTGTGCGTTCAGAAGGTGTACCTTTAAATGGTTATAATATGACGTCGCTTACCGATTTGTGGGGTGCATATTGCATCGTTAGTTTTATGAATAATTTGGAATTAAACCTTCAGCTTTGTTGTTGCCAAATATCAAAAGAAACATGTTTTGGTTTGATGGTGAATTGTAACAGGACGTGTCATAATTTATGATATGTACACTAAAAGTAAAAGCCAAAAAATTAACCATGCTCTTCATCATTACTCATTTACGTCAATCTCCGGCCGTGTGTACCAAATCTGGTGCAACTGACTTCTTCACACACCAAAAATCCCTACGTCAACACTTCAAGGCATCGCCTTCATCCTCTTTCCAACCAACCATCTCAGAACGGAAGCCCATGTTGCTCGATAAACAGCAAACAACGCACAGCTGACACAAATTGGCCATCGTCCTAGTGCTTCGAATTCTGATTCTATTGTGCATTCGGATGTGCACACAAACCATGCAAGCAAGAAGCCAGCTGCCAGTTTTTTCCGAACCAAAAGTGACCACCAACGGTGGTAGCATGAAAAAGACGGATAATCCTTCCACCCACTCACAAGACTGCTCCCCCAAATGCAACGATCGATTAAAATTGATATCCACTTGGCACATGATTTGCTCTTGCACGGAAAAATGAAGGATGCGCTCACCGTATTGTCCAGCTAGCAGGAAAGAGAAATGGGAAAAACATAATAAGCCCAGGGATGCACGGCCAGTTTGATGTGTGATGCTGAGTGATTTGATATCGGCTCGTCTAGACGTGATAGGTAAACGATTGAGATTGAAGGCTTTGCAATTGAGCGATTCCACGTGAAACGACGAATAAGCTGGATAGGAACCTTTTTTGATTTACATAATAGGATTTTTTTAATATCCGCTTTTTTCGTAGGGTAAGGGGATGTAATGTTAGCCTAGCTCCTTCATTCGGCCTATGTACCAAATAAGTCAATTATTCAGCAATAATCAACAAAATCATGTTGCTATTAGAATGACCGATGTAATCCGAAGCAATTGAGACAATATTAATCAACTTATATAGGTTTTCACTTCCGCGTAATTTTCGATTTCTTGAACTTTTGGGGCATCTTAAATTCACTGGTTAAGCTGAACAGATGAACTACACGATCTTCAAGTGATCTAAATTTGGCTTAATGAAATCGATAAAGCAAGTAATGCCGCCTGGATGTACAGAAAACAGTTACACGTTACAAACTAACTGCTCACATTGCTAAAATAACAATGATTCTACAAGAAAATCATAGACCCAATGTTGGAGACATATTTTTTTGTATGTTCCCAACTATGGCCTGTTGTATCAATAACGTAGTAAAAAGGTTGTTATTGGTAAAATTTCAAGTTGAAACGCATGTGTTTGCGGTTGCTTATATTCAAGTGGCTCATCTAAACACAAACCAAATGAACTAAGCCGTTGTATAGTGAATTATAATGTTTTCATTATTGAATGGCTAGTAAATCATAGATGAACATCACTTGTGTTTCAAAGCAGTTTTACTTTAGTTTGTTTTGTGAAATTTTGTGTTTAGTTAAGCAAATACAGCTGGCAATGCCTTAATTCATATAATAAGAAGAAAAAACCGTACAAAGACTGCATTTAGTAATAAATCCATCGAATGGGACGAAGTTGCATCCCTGAATAGACCCAATTTGGTGCCTGTAGACCGATATTAAATCCATATCCCATGAAAGTTTCTGACTTTATAAAAAGAGTTGTGTAACTTTTCGTGATACAAACTACCAAATGTTTTATTGAACATATCTTAGCAAGTGTAGAACTAGTTGAATCTCGCCTCCAGCTTGAAAACTTTAAGAGTTATAATCAAAAATGTAATCGATGGTTGCATAATAGGCTGAGTCAAGGGACACATACCCTATATTGGAGATTTTAAAACTGATTGAAAATTATATCTGTTATTGAAAATGGAATCTCATGGATGAATGGTTAGGGATTCTATCACTAAGGCTTGTTCACGACAAAATCTGGATACCCTAAATACGGATATCTCTGAAAATACTTCCTCAACGCGTGAAACATTTCGCAGACTGATGAACGTATGTCTGTTAACTGTGTAAAATCAATTTTTGGTGATACTTCAAGCTTTTAGATCGAAGATGGCGTCGGAAGAAAAGCAAGTGCGAAAAGCAATTGTGTGCGATCGCAATGAAAATCCGGATCTGTCAGTAAGAGAACTTACAAAAAAGCTTGGTGTTCCTGCAAGCACTGTCCATAACGTTCTTACATCTTTCAATACACGTTTGAAAACAGTCAGGAAGGTTGGGAGTGGATCAAAAACGGATCTCAGGAACCACCAGAAGAACGCGAAGGTGAAGCAAATATTGCAGAAGAGACCAAATCTTTCGGTACGTACTGTGGCTAGAAAAATAAAAAAGTCCCCAACTTTCGTACATACGCCCAAGCACCGGCAAGGTATAAAGTCGTTCAAGGTGAAAACTGTACCGAACCGTAATGATAAACAGAATGTGACGACTAAAACCAGGGCTCACAAGTTGTATCGTCAATATTTGACTAAGGTTTCCTGCGTGATAATGAACGATGAAACTTATGTGCTGGAAGACTTGAAGCAGCTTCCCGGAATTTCCTATTATACGTCCATGCAACAGAACGGCGTAGAGCAGCGTAGGTCGAAGAAAAAGGCCAAGTTTCCCAAAAAATATTGGGTTTGGCAGGCAATATGCTGCTGTGGTCGAACAAGCCAAAGCTTCATCACTACCGGAACGGTAAACAAGGAAATATACCGTGAAGAATGCATAAAGAAGCGGTTGTTACCATTTCTACGCAGCCATGACGCTCCCTCGCTATTCTAGTCTTATTTGGCATCTTGTCACTACGCTAAAGATTGTTTTGGAATGGTTTAAAGCGAATGAAGTTCATGTTGTACCGAAAAAGGTGAAATTGCGACCTATCGAGCGATATTAGGCTCTCGTGAAGAGAAAACTCTCTCAATATAAACAACAAGCTACAACTATAGAAAAATTTCGAAAATCTTGGGCAAAAGCATCTAAATCGGTTGCTGAGAAGTCCTCACAGACCCTAACGGCTTAAGTAAACTCAAAAGTTCGTATTTTCTTCATGCAGTCTTATTAAGTATCAGTAACTAGTTTTAGGATGACTAATAATGCACAATTAAAGGAATAAAAATGCATCTTGTATTGAACTAACAGCAAATTTGTTTTATTCCAAATTTAATCTGTCCAGATTTTGTCGCAAGCCTTAAATGTCATGCCCAAAATCATATTTGAAGCACTTTTTATCTTGATTTCTGAAAATTACTTCACTTTGTTCACTTAAGAATGACGTTTGGTTTGCATTAGGGGCATTTATATTTATAATGATTATAATGTTATTGATACATCATTTCTATTTTTATTCAAATTCTGACTTATCTCATGCTTTAAGTGATTATGCTGAAATTTTTCTTGTAACTAACCACCAGACTACAGTGGTCGTAGATGGTCAAATCACAAACTGATTTGTATAGCGCGTTAAATATTTACTTGATCCAAAAAATGTCTGAGGAAGAACTGTACACATATGTGTTGTGCATAAATTGGAAACTTAAAAAACACTTCGTCGCCTAATCTGAAAAAAAAATCAATGAGCTTATTTCGTGAAAAAAAAAGTTTTATTTCGATAGAGCTGTAGATACGCTCAAGGTCTGAAACTTTGTCGAAGTCAAAAAATTTCTTTGTCAAGTAGTTTTGGAGAAATATGTCGTTTTTGTTTTTCTTTTCATCTTGAAAAGCGTGACTTTTAGACTCTTGGGTTATTTCGTCACCCAGTCGTTTTTGGTGAGAACCCCTTTAAAACTAGTTTTTATAACTTAATTTTTTATGCAGAATTTGTTTATGCAAACTATGATCTGTATATATCAACAACTTAAACTTAAGTTAGAGCACATTTTAACTTCATTTTACTGAAACTTTGATGGTATATAGCGAAGGAGGTGACAAACCGGGAACCAAGAACAGCTACTTTTATTGAAGCTTAGACTTAATTCTTTGAAGTAGTGAAAGTTTGGTTAGCACGAATTCATAAATGAGTGAGTACGATCACATTGTTGAATGATAGCATGTTTTTGAATTTTTCTATTCAGAAACGAGCATGTCTCCTAAATTTTGCAAAGCAACAAAGTATCGATTTCACTGCAATCTGCAAATACCATAAACTATGCATCTTCAGAAGACTCTTTATCTTTCTCTGGTGACTTTACCCACAAACGGGAAATTAGTCTGAAGAAAAAAAAAATACTCGATGAATGAGATCACCGTTTGTGATAGCTCGTGATGTTTTCCGATTGTGATCTAGTCTGAAACTTTTATTTACTTTATTTTGCGATTCTTGTGCCTCTTCAGACAATTTTCTGTTCAGTATGTTAAGTACAAACCAAAAATATGCGAAAACCAACAACCCAGCAGTTTCAAGACAATAGTTTTTGAACTTGGACGAATTAAATTGGAAAAAATAACCTGTAAAATTGTTGAGCACCGTTAGTTACCTCCTAATCTTTATCCAACATCGCTGCAGAAACTTCAGAAACGCCGTTGGTCCCGACTCATGTGTTGATGAATGCGTTATGTAGGGTCCAGGTGATGGAGTCGTCTTCCTGGCGTCGGTGGTTGTCACCACGTTGTGAGGCAATAGGCCGACGGAAAATAAACGAATAAAAAAAAAGTTTATTAGGAACCTTATCTTCGCATGAAGAACTGAAAAACTTCTTCATCTGTTGCTCGGAAAAGATCGTTTCCCTAGTAGCACACTTGTAATAAATCAGTTGGAGTAACTACTTTGTGACTTAATAAAGTCACTCTCAAGTTACTGCAACCAGTTTTAATCCTTGTTTGCTGCTTGGGATGCGATGATGTTCATTTGGGTCGGAATAGCCTCACAGATATTACACTGCTGTGCTGATTTCGTACTTGTCACAGCATTTACAACCTTGTAAGTCGAGTTATTAGTACGAGACACTGAAGAAGTCTGCACATTGTAGACGAAATACGCGTATCTGTCGAAGATAAGCAAAGGTAGTTGGAATTAAATGGAGATTACTAATTTTTCTTCTAATTTATAGTTATTTACAACCGTGCCATCGATCATAATAGTCTACAATAGACACGGACTAGACGTCCGTTTATTTCAAGCTCCATTGTCGAAGGATTTAAATCTGACCATCCCTATACGATTTTTCACTAAGAGTTATATCAGTCATCTCATTAACGTACTGAATCCGTACGGGTCTACAGTGTCTTGTCGAAAATGGCGTAGGGATTTGAAATAACATTTTGGACCTAGTTTCAGCCCTGACGAGGAGGCGAGGTGCGATGTTAAGCAAGACTGTTTGCATGACCGTTATGGTAGTGCAATATTCACCATCAGCGAAACTTCTTGCTCTGCGCTTCGCTAATGGAGGCTCACGCTGGGCAGTGTGATCTAGAAGCACTTATAGCTACAATTTCCTCGATCTGAAAAAAGCATTCTGATGGATAGCAGGTTATCTTAGCAGTGAGAACTCTGTAAATAGCTGGGGAAACGGTCACAGGTTTGGGTCTTGGCTCGTGTTCGCAACTGATTACCCAAGTAACAATATTAGCTTTATTCCAACCATATCGCACTCCTCCCGGTTTGGTTGATAAAACTACATTCAAAGCTGTTTTGTCACCAACACCTCCTCTATGCATCTTTAAAGTCAAAATGTGTACAAAGTGGCCCACTCTTTAGACGGTTGTGCAAACAAATGTATAAAACCTTTACAAGACCACAAAGATTTTGAGCTGTTCTAGTGAAAGATGTTATGACCACTTGAGAACCTTCATAAAACCAGCATAACGCCAAATTGCCACAGCTGTAAAACTTCACGGTGATATCGTGGTTGATTTTTGTTGTTCTGCTTTTTTCGATTTTTTGCTCTTCTCATTCATTCAAGTTGCGGGAAATTTTGTTTTATATCAAAATATCCAAAAATAACCCAAACAATGTTATACCGTATCATGCTCCAAACCATATGCGCATTTAATTCATGGTGAACATTGGCACGATAAAATCCGAAAATAAATGCGCCCCAGAGATTCTGTTAACATCAACAAAAACAAAATTTAAACAAATATATTTGTTTGGACAACGTCGACAATATGATCCCTTACCCTAACCACTGTACTGCTTTAAACAGACAATAAGAGATCAATAAAAACAGTTTCTCACATGCCTCCGCCATGGCAGGACGGCCGAACAATCGTTCTCTATTTCATTTCGTAATAAATACACAACGATCCCCGCCCGTGCGCGATCAATATTTGATAAATTAAACATGAATTTCCTGAAAATTTTTGGAAATCAATATGGTTATCTAAAAGAATGCCGAAATCGGTCTCTGATATGCGGTTTATTTGCATTACATTTAAAATTTCGAGTTTTTTTTTGGGATTACAAGAAATCAGCCAATTTATTTTCAAAATGGCTACTATAAAATTATTTGGTAATTTAGTGACTTTCCTCAATGCCAATTTACCTTTTAATGCATTTAATGGAAGCAAAATGATTTTAAAATGCTTTTTCAACTGACCATAATAAGATCATTCGAATGAGCCCTTAAACGGCATATCAAAACAGCATTTTACAAATTCATAAAGTCAACATAAAACCTGACGAAAATTTGAAACCTATTGGCAACTCTTACTGCCATTATAAAACCAAATCAATTTCTAGTGGCTTTCATACAACATTAATAAAACTCAATAAAGCTGGATGGTTTTGGCAATGTTATTTGGGAAAAGGACGGATTCACAGAAAGCTTCTTCGAAAATACGGTAACGGAACTTGTATGACGTTCTCGTCCAAAAACTGAACCGGTGAATTTCAATGGACGACGAGACGTAAGTCATATTTATTACCAGTACAGTTCCGAGTCCGCAAGCTGAGCAGGGGACAGGCTAGCCATTTGCTTTTGTGGCTTGAAGAGTTCTTCATGTATTACAACAAGCACAATTTACGGTGAAATTTACAGAAAAGAATGCATAAAAAAACCACTTCTACCCATCAACCGAAGCATAAAGGGTGTACGGAATCATATTGCGACACACACAAATATTCATCAAAATTCGGCCGTTCAACCAATCATCTTCAAACTTTCAGGGAGTAAAAAAAACATGTTATGAATATTTTCCCATATTTGTTTTATTCAATTTCAATTGCATATCCAAATGCACGAACCTTCTTCTTTACACTACTCATAAGTTCCTGTACAACATTTGCACCAGCTTTTTTTGCGTGGCAATTCATTTTTTCTTCATATCTTCCTCTGATTTCACTCCCTAAAGATGGTGCCAAAGTTCATGATGGTCCAGTACTTTTCAATTGGCCGCAGTTCCGGTGCGTTCGGGGGGTTGAGATGCTTCGGCACGAAATTGACCTCCTTAGCCTTGTACCACTCCAAAACCTCTTCCGAGTAATGGCGCGAGGCTAAATCTGGCCAAAAAATCGTGGGACCATCGTGTCACCTCAGAAGAGGAAGTAGACGCCTTTGGAGGCATTCCTTTAGGTACACCTACCCATTGACCGTTCCAGTTGTCACGAATGGGGTGCTCCGCTTTCCACACAAGTAAACTGTTTTGACATCTTCTGCTTTCTAACGTCCCCAGAGACATCGAATTTATGATGAGCAGTAAAAAACTGGAGTCTGCTTTTACATACATCTTATCATCAATAACGAGGCAAAGTTAACTATAATTTAGAAGAAAAATTAGTAATCTCCATTTAATTCCAACTACCTTTGCTTATCTTCGACAGATACGCGTATTTCGTCTACAATGTGCAGACTTCTTCAGTGTCTCGTACTAATAACTCGACTACGAGTACGAGACACTGAAGAAGTCTGCACATTGTAGACGAAATACGCGTATCTGTCGAAGATAAGCAAAGGTAGTTGGAATTAAATGGAGATTACTAATTTTTCTTCTAAATTATAGTTACAAGTATTCCACTAAACAGCTCAAACCCTCTAGGATTCGAGGCAAAGTTGTTTTCATCAACATCTGGGTGTAGAGCATCCTTGCACGTGATTTACCTACCGTACTCTGCCGTTCATCGCAATTTGCCACCTTTTGGACTTTGTATGTGTGTAGTCCTTCGCATCTTGTACGAAAGTTTTGGTTAGATTCAGTTTCTTCGCCACATCCCGAACTGAACGGTTGGGATTCCTCTTGAAAGCTTGAACTACCCGCTTGTAATCCATAACACTATACGGAGATCCATATTTGGCACTTTTTTCCTTCCGATCGATAATCCAATGTTCGTGGTACCGATTTAAAACACGAGACACCGTAGAATGTACCATTTACAACTTTCTGCTGATGGCACGATGGCTATTCTTCCAACTCCATCTTCGCAACGATTGCACATCTAATAGTGAAACTTACACAGCGTAAACAAATACTTATTGAACTAATTCCACCCAACATTTCAACAGAAAATAGCCAACGGGTAAAAAGTGCACTTTGATTCCGTACAACCTTTATGAATCCTTCATTGTTTTGGCCGAGATTTTGGAGATGCTCAAAAAGTCGATTATGTAGAAAAATGCCAAAATCCCCCAAACTGCCCTGAGCTGCGTCCAATCGAAGGATACTGGGTAAGCGGCATCTTATGAAAGATCGAAGAAAAGCAAGCTCTGTTGTCTGCTTCAAGAAAATTTGGTCTTCTGCACAACAAAAAGTTACAAAATCTGGGAAGTATCAAGAGTATTTCAGATATGAGAAGGAAATATTCAAAGTCACGTTAATTTGGTCATATGGGTGTTGATTTTCATTTATTCAAAGCAAACCTATGGATCCCTTTGAGCTGATCGCCGTGAAATAAGAAGCTTTTATCATGACAGCCGTTTGTTTTTTACCTCTTGTCTAGCTTCCCACCGGTCATGCAATGCAATGAAACTTTTCGCCACCAGATGACTTTTCAACGATTTTCAACTGAAGGGGTATCGTTTCACCTTAGAACTGGTGGGAACGCTACCACTTTTGTTGTGACCAGTTTCTTGTCAAATCTGTCACTAATCAATGCAACAATGCGGATTCTCCTTCCTCTCCCCATCACAAACTTATTTTCAGGGTAACTTAAGTTCAACAAAAACATAGGACCTTATAATCATAAGCCATAACACCGAATACATCTATTTCTCACGAGCAGGGAAGTGAGAGTCTCTGAGAGTCCAGATATATGTTTCGAAAGAAAAAACGGCTGCCAGAACATTGGTTGCGCGTGTAGATCTTTAGTCTTTGACTCATAACACTTCAGGCAACCTAGACCTTACGAGTCCAAAATGCATTAAACTATTGCAGTAGGTTGGAAAAATCTCGTTATGTATATAGTTTTCAATACCAACTAAACAGAGTATATGATTGTAGACCGTAGTTCAAGAAATTCTCAGATATAAAAGTACAACCGTTCAACCGTAGAGAAGCGTCATCGTTCCACGCCTTGAGTCGAGAGGTTGGTTGAACCGTCAAATCGCGAATAACTAACTGGGCAAGATAAACATTGTTATGTGGATGTGTCTGCCCTGAGATGCATAGTTGACGTAACCACCATCGGTATGATTGTTGAGCAAACGCGTTTTTCCAGGTTTAAGCTGAAATGCCAACAATTATGGACAAATGTTCTGTCCATTTCATGAAGTTTTACTATTAAAAGTGGGCCAGCAAGATAATTAGAATACTTTCATTTTTTTATCATCTCTAAAACGCATACGCAAACTTATGCGAATAAACTGGCATATTACTGAACGTTTATTCTCATAGTTTGGCGTTAAAACCAGACTGCTCTATTCTGAATAATATGTTGAACATAAGGCTGACTCCGATTGACTTCACGAATACCAACGAAAAGTTTCACCCAGCAAAGCTCCCATTTGATTTTGACGATATCTACCATCGGACTTATCAGTCCAGAAAATGTTCGACTCTTTCAAAGAGCGTCAGTTAGAAAAAAAGCAAGAATGTTGCAGTTACAGTTCCTACTGTAAGGTGTTGAGAAACCTGAACATAAAATTTACCCAACTGGGGCATGAAGAGTGCGAACGTTCTCAAGCCCATCTTGTTCACGAAAAGCAGACAGGGCACTCTGCTAAAGCTGATGATACTGACCAGGGAGTATCAACAACGAGCGAAGTTCAATGCGAGTTGTGTTTGAGTTGGAAGGATCACGTATCACAATCAATTGCTGGGCGAGATGCATATGATAGCGATCGGTCAAATGCGAAAATCATATCATTGTGTGGCCGGTACAACGATACTCTATGTCCATGGAAGTCGAGAAAATTTCTTACCTGTAAATTTTCATGGACCATACCGGGAATTTAATCAAGGCACCTTCAGAATGGTCTTGCTTTGTAATCCTACACGCATATCCGCAGAGCTTTTGAAGACCCTAAGGAAGGCCGAGGTGGTGTTATGGCGGCCTTTAATCACTCGGAATGCTGTGAGCTTTCGAAACGTGTACATTAAATGATAACGTCAATTTCAACACCCATTTGCTAGTTCCTTTTGCAATTTTACTACCTGTGGTTTTGATTTTATATCTGAACTCCTGGTTCATCCCTTTTCATTCTCGCAAAAGAAAAAAATCCATAAATTCTATCCCATTTTCCACTCCAGATGTCTATATTATATATATATATATATATATATATATATATATATATATATATATTATATATATAAATAAAATGCTGTCCGTTCGTGGTTCGTCTTGGTTTCCAACAGGTTCATATAAAGAAAGAAAATGAAAAATTTACTGGAAAATGAGAAAAAATCATAAAAACCAAATTGTCATTTTGTATGGGAATTTCCTAGACAGCAAGACCGTCTTTCGTTTTGTAAGCAGTAACAGTTGGAAACTTTTATAATGGTGTCATAATTAATAAAAAAAGAATAAGATAATAGATAATAGAATAATAGAAAAGAGATAATAGAAAGATATAATAGAAAAGAGATAATAGAAAGATAGGAGATAATCACTCATTGTTACTCAGGACATTTTCAAAAGTTATGCGAAAAATAAAAATACACTGGAGTCGCTTATTTAGCAATATTCTATGGGGTTTTCGGAATTCACGCGAGTAGATACTGTTCGCTCAGATTTCGCCAGAAACGCGTGTAAACATAACTTTTATCACTTTTTACGAGGTTTTCGTGACCTACGGATTTTTAAGCGGATTCAAGGATTTACTCGGCTCTCATGCCTGTGTAATAAGCAACCTCAGTGTAGATGCCCGTATAAATTGGAGCGTTTGTATTGGTGACACCTCGAAGCGAGATGTAAATTCTCGATTTACAATAGGATAGGGCCTATCAACATTTGTAAACAAACACTTCTGAGCCGTTTTTCTCGCAAGCCATAGGCAACTTACGCAAACCAATACAATAATCATGTAGAAGAAAGTTTTTCCCTACACAATGATTCTATAGGTTTGCGTGTGTAACCTATGGTTTGCGAGAAAAAAGGCTCAGAAGTGTTTGTTTACAAATGTTGATAATGTTGACCCTATTCTATTGTTGGTCGAGAATTGGAATGAAGATCATTTAATTGACTACGAAGGCAAGCCTACATTCCACAAAAGCTTCAACATGATGCATTTCAATACGAACTTTTGGTTAATTACAATGCGAATATATCAGTCGCCATTAGATCAATGAGTGTAGTTTGTAATGCATTGAAGCTGAGTGCAGCAGTGTAATGCATTAAAGTTACCAAGTGAACCAGCAGAGCCTTTTCGTTCTTTGGTTCCTGGAGCAGGAAGTGGTTGTAAACATTTTCTGCAGAACACCCAGAGTTATTATGGTTGTTTTCAAATGACTTCGTTTGGCGCAACGTATATAATAATATTTAAAAGTTTTCTTGGGTCAATCCTTACAGAGTTTAAAAATAAGTAAATCGTGAAATTGTGAAACCTACGTTACAGATTCAAGTTCAATTTAATTATAAAGGGGGTTCATTGTTGTCACGCATTTAAAGGTTTCCAGAAACCACCTGATGAAAAATTTTGGTTCTGGTAAACTTTTTTGGACCAAAACTGTGGTACCGAAAATCGACTATTTCAAACCCCCTATTTAAGCGATAGGACGCTTATTTACGGAGATAAACTCGCTTCTCATTCTCCAATTAAAAAAAAAAAGTAGTTTAATTATAAGCAGGACAACGTCTGCTGGGTCAGCTAGTATATATACATATATTATTATATATAAAGGCAGTATGAGGGATACAGTATTACTGATCGTAAGGAACTGGCCAGGTGTTTTCCAGAGGTCGATAGATGGCAAGTATGTGTCCCTGGTGCATTCAGCTTCACTTACAGCCACCTGTGATTTTATATCCGGAGAGACGTCATTCATGTGACCAAATGGTGCTTACGCCAAACCGTTCTTTTCAATTTATCTCACAATTTTTCGAAGAAACTTTTTTTGATTTTACTTGGAGGCAATGGCTAAAGAATGCAAAAATACAAAAAAGTGAATTTTGGTCGTCTTGGCGTTTACGTCAACTGTGCATCTTAGGGCACGTCAGTCGAGGCCAGCTGTGTCTGAGCAGCAGTCGCGTTCTAGGAGCGCCATTATTCGTGTATTGCCATATTGCATGATCGATGTCGTCATAACTGTTTCCACACTAGCAAAGATTCCTTGTCCACCAGGTTAATTCAATAGAGGTCTGCATCTTACTGGTAGTGGTTGGACAAAAGCCTACTCATCACACGTATGATGTAAAAATAGATATCAATGAATAATGTATTCAAGAGGACCACAATTTTGTCAACTTTCGCTGAATAAATATGATGTTTGGTACTTAGTCTAGGTTAAGGAACTAGGTTGACGTTACACCCGTTTCACTCTAAAATATTTTGATAAAATGTCAACTCAAAATGACTCTTCGAAATTGTCTTCAAATATTATAGTGCTCTAATCATTGCTTCACTACTCTTTTTGTTCAATGTATAATGAGTATTCTATTTAACTCCCTATTTAAAACTAACATGATCGTGAAATACTTAAGATACAATTTTAAAAACTTTTGAAAAAACTAATGAAAATTTGATTTAGGACTCGGGATATCTTTATTGAGGAGCACGTATGATTTCTTTCTCCAAAACGTAAGCGATCATAGAAACCAAAAAAAAAGGTCAAGTTGAATCCGTTTTCTTTTCTGCTATGTGACTAGGATCTACTCAGTGGTTGTATTGCATAAGGAAACCCGGTTCGATATATGGTGGGAAATTTTTCAGAACAAAAGAAAGGCTTTCGGTGCATGTATTGGATTTTTTTCACAAATTTTCCTTTGTGTCCTGAACACAACATGCAAAAAGACAGGTAAAGCCAGGTGTTACCTGAAAAATAAATGATGATTTCACAATTTTTATAAATGAAAATGGCTCAAAGGTCGATGAAATCTGAGAGAGATTTCTAAGGTGTTAACAAGCATCTATTTTTCACAACAATGACTGATTTGTTCAAAACGAGTTTCATTAAACTTTCAAATTTTCGTCGAAGCAGCAGTTAACACGTGAAAAAACGCCTTCTAGCTGCTCTTGACTTCAAGTCGTATGGTACCCAATGTCTCTCTCTTTCAACGCGTTATTGTCTGTCATCTACCGAGTACACCGTCGACAGCCGTCACCTTAATGCAATCGGGTAACACCGTGGAACGTCATCCTGAGGAAGTGCGCCCAGCAGCAACAAACGGTATCGCAAGAAGAATGGGAGAGAAGCTAGTTTCTTGCAGAGGTCTACGGCTATGCGAAATGTTACTTTGAAAGTTGTGCAAAACCTCATGGCAGGCATCTGAAATAAGGATCGAGAATACTCCTGGAATAAGTAATCAATCTTCAAATCTACTTGAAGTTTTCTACATGCTCATTTATCTTCATTTATGAATCAAAAGCTATTGAACTTGAACTCTCGTTGAAAAATAGGTGTCCACTTTATTGAAAGAGCCTTAGATTCAAAGTCCATCCCCTGTTAACGCCTACACACAAAATCAATCAGGTGGTAGACGTGATTCGGTTATCAACCACACATTATCCGAAAGCCATTCATCACACGACTGTCATTCATTTTTATCATACTAGGAGAACTGAATATCCTTGTAATACTACAACACCATTTCTTAGCACGCGACTTCTGTATGAAAAAAAAAATTGCAAAACACAACAAAACCGCCGAAAAACATCAGCTGATTTCGTTTCTCGATAAGCTATGATGTCATACAAATCGATTGCGGTCAATAAACACTTCTTTTGGTGCTCTTTATCAACACTTACCGCAGCAGCAATAACAACAACAACAATGACGACGATGACGTACAAAACTAGCCTACATCTGATGAGGTAGTCAACTTCCGGTTATCTCATGCATTCATCGAATTTCATTCGGCCAACAGCTCGGACGTGGAATGTTTGTAAGCCACAGCAAAGAATTTGTTCGGTTTTGTGATTGTGGGTATGTTGTATGGGTTTTTTCCACACATTTCCTAACGTTCGTAGCTGCTTTTGTGTCCAGATCTTCAATGGCATTCCTTGTCCGTTCTCATTCCAAGTGCAAAAAATCTGCAAAAAACCATCACATACAGAACATAAGCTTAACTTTTTGCAACACTGCCAGTAGATCACGATAGGTGGACAACCCACCGCACAATTTGAGGAATACTCGTAACAACCGGTGTTCATGATATCATTCGCACTTCCTGCCAGCAGTTCTGTTGTTTTTTTTTTCTCGTACCGAGTTGCTAACTGATGGGTTAAGCCATTCGCGACACTCAACATTGGTTGCTTGCTTTCCATTCAACCGGGGGATCAACAAACAAAACTAGGCGACTGGTTTGGAAATCTTCAGAACTGTGCCACGGCCAAAATGCTGTCTAATGAATTTCCCCGGCAAAATAGTTTCCGATTCATGTTCGAATAGATGGAGAAATCATGTAGCGGGTCTCTGCTCAGCTTTCAACGACGGCGACGACCGCCAGGACTGATAAGCCTATTACCGAGCTGAGTGAAAGAAACTTGTTTGAGATGTGTTGAGAAAGTCCCCAAAAGTCATCGTTTCGATACCATTTTCACCCCAATCGACGATGTGTTGTTCTTCGGGCCCCGCTGCGGGGTGACGATAAGACCGATTGCTTCAATATATAAGAACCCCCAACGCAACGACTCAGGTTCAGTATTCTTTCGGTCGGTGTCGGAAGAATCTTTCGGTCGTTTGTTCTTCCTTCGAAATAAGAAAAAATCCACAGCGAGATCTAAAGATTCCAAAATCGCAGACTGACGCTGGAGTAGTGTGACGGTGATAAATAATCGAAATGCACGTGTCTGGTCATTGCCCAAGGAGTAAGATGTCGATCGTGCGAGTGGTTGCAACCTTGACGGTGTATGTTCAACTGTTAGCAACAGGCTCCAATCAGGTTGTCGCCCAGTTTACAGGTATATACTTGTGGTTCTTATATATGTGGCTGAAGAAATCGAATCGGCGCCAAGGCACCAGAGAGTGATTATCAGCGAGTGATAAGGGAATTGGTGAATGTGACTGGTGAATGTGGGTGTGTCTGACAGTAAGGAATAAGACGTGGGAGGTGCAGAAGGAAGCGCATGACAATGATTCTGGGGACATGACATTGGTTCTAATATTTCAACCCTTGTCTTGAGCGATTCCAGTCTGGATAGCGGACAAGTTTAGAAAATATTGGTGCTTCTAATTACGAGCGTCTTTTGTGTCTTCGTTCTAATGGCATTCGATGGATCGTTGATGTTTAGATGCCACAGTTTAGTACCGATAATTTCCAATGTGATAATGTAAAGCGATTTCTTATAAATTAAAGCTTTTCGCAGTTTAGTTAATGTGTTTGACCATTTGAAAAAATATGTGTTCCAGAATCCACATTTTCCAGAAGCGTGTGTTAATTTGTTTAAGGAATAATCTATTATGCTTGAAGTGCATTTCAAATGATGTAAAACTTTTTCGAAAATTAAATTTATTGTTTTTCTTCAAGCATTTTCAATCTTATTGCTTTCTCAATTACATTCTTGCTTGCTCTCAACTTAGTGATCCAAATGCACTTCCACAAATATTACTTGAGAGCTTTCGATGCCAGGTACCATTGTTGTATTAGTATTAGCTAAGCGACGACCCAAAAAAGTTCAATTTATTACTGATTACAATAATAATTCAACCTCTTGAAAAATGAATCCTCAAACATTTAACATTTTAACTTTTACCTTTCTTAAATTTTCAATAAACGCATTTGCCACTTTCTAAGAGGGATGGATTAAATTTGGTCTTTTGAATCCATTAAAGTGGGCCTACTGATACAAATCTCTTGTCGTACAATTTTTTCTAGATCTAGGCGTCGTCTTTTCGTATTCATATAGGTTAGAAAACGGCTCCATCAGGGGTGACTGTTTTAATCAGTTGTTAGGAAAAGGTTTAAATCTCCTACATTTTCTTAATTTTTTCACTCTTAACTAAACGAACATAAGCTCTATCTATCGGGCTAACGATTCGATGCATTAAACATGATTGATTACAAATTTATTACTGTCATTTTGAAGATTTAAAATACATCATCTATAAAACCACCAAGAAAGTCTGCTGAAGAAGTTCGCTCAAATTTTGCCTTTGTGTATTTTGCATTTGTTAGCGTGAACCGGAGGGAATGTCTTCATCAGCTCCTTCTCTCATCTTGACTTGTTGCCAGAATGTGATGTTGAATATTGAGTTAAATATATTTCATATATAGATGATCTGAAATCACTATTTATTTCATGTTTCTTCCAGTCAATTGAGAATAACCTATGCTTATGATTATATTGTCCATCATCATTTATAGGAGCTGTCCATTAGTACTCAACGATAAATAATGCTTTGCTGTTGAGCAGCAGTTATGGCATCACTATTCCTTTTGAGAGAACTCATGTTTCCACTTTTCTTTGTTAACCATGGATATAGCATACCGGTATTGTAATGTGAAGCCTTATGCCTCTTACATTTGCTTGTTTTTAAACGAAGTATCCCGTTTCTCGTCACAGTCGCTTCGTAAAACGTTTCCGTGACAGTAAATGAAATAAGAAATGCGCATTGCCTATCTAAAGATCAATGACAAACTAAAAGTTTGGTCGTGTACGTCTGTCTCACAACCTGCTCGTGGACGAGTTTATGGTCATATATTCTATATATGACCAAAAACTCGTATTATATGTTACTAAATCTCCATAAAAAGTGGATGTACTCATAATCGAGTAGATCCACTTATTCCAAAAAATGTGTTTCATTTCCGTGAGAGAAAAAGAGATACACGAGCAAAATTTTGTTTCCAAAACACGCGTTGTTCAACCTTCTGTAACTTTGTCAATTATCAATATATTTGGCTGAAATTTTGACAACACTATAAGTAATGTATAAACCTTAGGTGTTGATGAAGTTTATAAATTTGAAGTTATTATAACATATGTGAAAAAAGTCATTTTTGACATACCAATTTCAAAAATCCGTATTTCTGTGAAAAATTTAGGTAGGATATTAAATATTTCTCCATGGCTTGAAACAATACAGAGATTAATGTGGACAAAATTTGAACTGTTTTTATTAAGTGGTTTGGACTACAGCTGGCGTCAAAATTGGCGCTCCAACATGAGTATTTCTCTCTTTCACCCGCTGAACTATCGGTGCACAAACAAAGCCGAAGCGTTGTCATCATGCAGGTTTGAGCCGAATATATAAGATGAATTCGCCTCAGCTTTGTTTTTGCACCGATAGTTCAGCATGGTAAATAAATAAAGGGATTACCGTCTGAATATTAAAACTTAATCAAATGTCCCGGGTGCTGAATAAACTGCTTTAAAACCGTCCCGTACCCTAAATACTTTATGTCTCTGGAAAAACAAACAATACTTTCGCGGCACATCTTCTAGATACATAAAACTGAGTTGCATATATAAGACCGCACATAACTAGAGAACGGATCGTTTAATGTAAGAGACATTTATAAATAGAGAAAGTTGCAAAAATTTAGAGGAAAAATGAAAACTTCGAAAATGATAAATTTTCAATACACGGAGAAATTTTTAATATGCTACCTAAATTTTTCACAGAAATACGGTTTTTTGAAATTGGTATGTCCAAAATGACTTTTTTCACATATGCTATGATAACTTCAATTTATAAACTTTATCAACATAAAATTTTGGTCACATAAGGTAGAAATATTAGTTATAACGTTGTCAAAATTTTAGCCAAATATATTAATAATTGACAAAGTTACAGAAGGTTGAACAACGCGTTTTTTGGAAGAAAATTTTGCTCGGTTTTATTTTTGCTACTGAGTGTAATGTTTGCTAGAATGAGAGATATGAAGAGAAAGTTTTATAAAAACCGTCAGTTTACGGTATATTGAAAATTGAATAGAAGTATTGAAAATTGATTTTGGAAATTGAACGTATTTGGTCGGCTCATCTCCTTCTACATCATAATCGTTACTCCACGTACGGAAATTACAAACATAACAATTTTAGTATGTAAATCTCATAATGTGAGACCCCATTAACCCATACTGGTGAGGACCAGCATCACAACACTTTACGGTGATTTTCACAGTTTTGCCTATGCGAGCTCTATCACGCTCGGTTTCTCCAGCCAACTGATAAAGGGCGAACACGAAATTATTGCGACACATTCAACAGGGCATAACTTTTTTACCATTGGGTAAAAATCAACCAAATTTCGCACACTTTCTCATTGATGTGTATTGTTTACATGCTGTCAAACTCGAAGTCGTGTTTTTCGATTCAACAAAAATGGAGGTGAACCAACGCGAGTCGAAAGAACAAATTATTTCCAAACACCTGGAATTTCCTGACCTGTCGCACCGGCAGTTGGGAAAAATGTTGAACATTCACCATTCAACCGTCTCCAGAGTGTTGAAGCGGTTCCAGGAGCGGTTGACGTTGGACCACGACAAAGGAGCTGGAAGAAAACCGAGACCGGAGAACAAAAAGACGGAGGGAAAGGTGAAGCGGATGATTAAAGCAAATCCCAACGTCTCAAGCCGTGATTTGGCTAAAAAGATCGGCATGTCACAGAGCTACGTCCAGAATACAAAGAAGAGAGCTGGACTACATACATACAAGGTACAGAACTTCCCAAACCGCGATGAGCGGCAACAATCGACGGCTAAAACTCGGGCACGGAAGCTCTACGAGAAGATACTGACAAAATATGGCGGCTGTGTGATGGACGACGAAACGTATATAAAAGCCGATTTTAAGCAAATTCCTGGGTTGGAGTTTTTTACCGGCAAGAGCAAGTCCTATGTGGACGACAAATTTAAGAAGAAGAAAATGTCGAAGTTCGCCTCCAAATATCTCAGGCCATCTGCTCTTGTGGACTGAGGAGTGAGCCTTTCGTGACAAAGGGCACAGTAAATGGCGAGATCTGAGTGCCTCGAGAAGCGCTTTTTGCCGTTCTTGCAGCAGCACGACGAAGCTCCGCTATTTTGGCCAGATTTGGCATCATGCCACTATTCTAAAAGTGTCCTGGTAGTATGACGCCAATTCTGTCCATTTTGTTCCAAAGGACATGAATCCGCCAAACTGTCCGGAGCTGCGCCCGGTGGAGCAGTACTGGGCAATGATGAAGCGGGAACTTCGGAAGAGCAGGAAGACAGTCAAAGACGAGAAGGACATGTTAAGAAAATGGAAAAAAAAAAACTGAGAAACTGGTACCGGATGACACTGTAAAGACTTTGATGGAGGGCATCTAGCGAAAATGCGTTCAATTTTACACTCAAGGCTCCATCGATTAACTTTTATTTAGATTTTTGAAGTAAATATATGTACAAAACTACCCTAAAATTTTGGTTTGATTCTAAACATTATAAAAAAATTGGCATGGCATTTTCGGTGTCGCAATAATTTCGTGTTCGCCCTTTACTTAGTCTTCGAAGCATTCAGCTTCAATCCAACCTTTTCCGCTTCATGTTTCAGCTTGGTGTATTGCTCAGCTACCAGCTGGAACGTTCTGCCGGCAATGTCCACGTCGTCAGCAATGCAGATGAACTGGCCGGATTTATAGAAAATCATACCTCGCATGTTAAAGTCCGCACGTTTCATAACACCTTCTAGCGCAATGTTGAAAAGGTGGCAGGAAAGACCATCGCCTTGTCAAAGTCCTTTGCGTATTTCAAACGAATCAGATAGCGCACCAGATATCTTCACGTAACACTTGGAGTACAGTGTACTGTAACATCCATTGTAGCTTTGATCATTCTGGTCAGTTTCCCGGGAAAAATGTTCTCGTCCATAATCTTCCACAGCTCTTCTCGATCAATAATATCGTATGCGGCCTTGAATTCGATGAATAGGTAGTGTTTAGGGACTTGCTATTCGCGACACTTTTGGAGGATCTGCGCAACGTAAAGATTTGGTCAGTTTTCGATCGACCGTTCATAATACCGGCTTGATAAATTCCCACAAATCTGCTTGCTAGCGGCGATAGATGATGGAAGATAATCTGGGACAGCACTTTGTGGGCCGCGTTGAGAATAGTGATCGCTCGATAGTTCTCACATTCTAACTTGTTAATATTGGGCATATAACTCCCTCTTTCCACTCCTCCGGTAGCTATTCTGTATCCCAGATCCTGACCAGCAGTCGATGCAGACAAGTCGCTTATTTATCCGGGCCCATTTTTATAAGTTCTACTCTGAGGCCATCCTTCCCAGCTGCCTTGTTATTCTTAAGCTGTTTGAAAGTATCCTTTACATAACTTATCGTGGGAGTCGGCACATCACCCTCGTCCACCATTCCGATGAAACCATTCCTCCTGCTGTCTTGGTATTTCGCCTCTACTCCATTCAAGTGTTCATCGTAGTGCTGCTTCTACCTATCATACACCTCTTGTTCATCCGTGAAGATACCTCCATCTTTATCCCGACACATTTCGGCTCGCGGCACGAAGCTTTTACGGGATGCGTTGAGCTTCTTGTAGAATTTACGCGTATCTTGAGAAGAATACAGCTGCTCCATTTCTTCGCACTCCAACTCCTCCAGGAGACGCTTCTTATCCCGGAAGAAATGAGTTTGCTTTCTTCGCTTCTGTCTGTATCGCTCCACATTTTGACGAGTTGCTTGCTGCAGCATCAACGCCCTCTCTGAATTCTTTTCATCTAGAATCGTTTGACACTCATCGTCGAACCAATCGTTACGTCGATTTATGGCACCTTCTGCTACGTTGTTGATGGCTGCTTTAACGGTACTCCAGCAGTCCTTAAGAGGGGCTTTGATTAGCTCTCCCTCTTCCGGCAACGCAGTTTCAAGGCTTTGCGAGTAATTAGTTGCGACTTCAGGTAGCTTCAGTTGCTCCAGATCATACCGTCTTGCGCCGGTATAAAATTTTGTTCACAACGGAAAATATTTGGTGCACTTTGACCATTATCAGATAGTGGCCGTGATTGGTCCTGACGTCGATAATATCCGAGAAGTGTTTTCCATCAATCAAAAAGTGGTCGAATTGTGATTCAGTCTAGTGTGGTGATCATCAGGTGTACCGATATGGAAGGTTATGCTGGAAGTAGGTACTACGTATGGCCATGTTCTTGAAAGCGGTGAAATCGATGAGTTTGAGGCCGGTTAAGTTCATAAGCTGATGGGCGCCGAACTTCACTGTAACCGAACTGAGTTCCTCCTCCTGGCCGACCTGAGCATTGAGATCTCCGATGGCGATTTTGACGTCATGGTTTGGGCAGCTGTTGTATTCCTGTTCAAGCTTCCCGTTCTCCTTCCTAGGTGAGGGCAGTGCATGACGACTATGCTGACATTGAAGAAACGGCCTTTGGTTCTTGCACAACTTGCACATTCTGTTGTTGATTGGCCACCAACCAGTCACGCGCTTTTGCGTTTCACCCATCACGATAAAAGCTGCAACAAAACAGACGGCGATTTTTATGAACTTACACAATTTCTTTGAATTTAAAATACGCTGAAATTGAACCTTAAATGGCTGTGCTAGGATCATTTTCAGCGGTGGCGGTCTATTTAGCGACGCCCAGCTCCTAGTCCACCGATTTTGCTTAATACTGCAGTTCGGGCAGCGCTCGCGTATCTTCCTTTGCGTAGGTTCGTAGTTTGTAGGTTCGGAACTTTTTGGACACCTTCTGTTTCTTGTACATTTTCAGGGAGTTCCGAGCTTTGATCAATTGAATTAACTTGGTTCTGGTGTTGAATTGCTTGGCCAAATCCTGTGTCAACGCCAATAGGTTTTCCTTATGTACTGAACCAATTTCATGTCCCGTCCAGGCTGGCTGGAACCCGGTTTTCTGCCAGTTGGTGGCAAATTTTTCACGGAAACTCACCAAAGTTTCAGATTTGACCTCCTTAGGATGCTTCCGTAGTGCTTGCTTCACAATAAGGAGTGTATCGAATATAAGCTATCCACATACATTTGCGTTGTACGCATGTATTTGTGATAGTTTTTTATGCTCTGAACACGGCATGCTGTGCGTTTGACTGTCAGCTTTCTTTTGTTTACTTGTTTGTGCGGTTCAAATTCTGCATTTTCAAAATGTCGCGTATTGAAAAGGAAGTGAAAATTAAGGTTCTGGACACATGGCTAAGTCAGAAGGGTATTACTATGCGAAAATTGGCGAAGCGGTTTGGAATTCATCATGCGAGTGTTAAAACCACCATTAATAAGTTTGGGGAAAACTATTCTTTGAATGACCTACCAGGAAAAGGCAGAAAACCCGGTTCTTCCAACCCGAAGCTGGAGCAGAAAGTGGTATCTCTAATCATGAAGAACAAATCAATGTCAATACGTGATTTGGCCAAAAAAGCAGGAACGAGTGTCGGAATGATCCAGCGTATCAAGAGGCGAAACCACCTGAAGACCTACAAGAAGCAGAAAATCTCGAAACAAAGTGCAGAACAGAAGAAGCGAGCAGCAACAAGGGCCCGGAAATTGTATTCGCGTCTTTTGCAGCGTCCGGATGCATGCGTTTTGATGGACGATGAGACCTATGCAAAGGAGGACTCAAAAACCCTTCCAGGTCCACAATACTTTACTGCCGTCGTTGGGGAGGATGTGAGCGATGCGGACAGGTCGATTCAAGTGGAGAAATTCGGTCGAAAGGTACTGGTATGGCAAGCAATATGTTCCTGTTGTTTGAAGTCAACCATTTTTAACACTACCGGAACTATAAATGCGGAAATCTATCGATCTGAGTGTCTCCAGAAGAAATTGTCGCCTTTATATAAGAAACATAGTACACCTCCACTGTTTTGGCCGGATTTAACGTCGGCTCACTATGCCAAAACCACTCTCTATTGGCTTGCAGAAAAGGGTATAGATTTCGTTGAGAAAAATATTAATCCACCAAATTGCCCTCAGCTTCGACCCATCGAACGTTACTGGGCAATCGTGAAGAGGGTCTTCAAGAAGACTGGTAAGGAAGCTGGGAACATGCAGGAGTTCAAAAAAATTTGGGCTCAAGCTTCCAAAAAATGCGATGCAACACTTGTCCGGAACTTGATGAAGAGAATTCGATCCAAAGCTCGAAAATTCGTGAAGGAATAACTTAAATTTCATCCGGTCTTCATTATGTTCAAGTTTAACCTCGTACAATAAAGGATCAATCTTGTTACAAGTACTCCACATAGAATAGCGTGTTATGTATAGTATACTATTCGAAGGAGTACTTTTCTTTATTTTCCTATGTAGCTCAAAAACCATCGTCCTTATTTGTCTATAAACGGATGTACAAAAAAATTCCATGGGGACTATCAAACATCTTCAATGTATAAGAACAGGTAATCTCGATGTTATAATAGGCAAAACCGGCGCCGTCCAAGTCTGAATGCGGGTCAAGAAGGGACCAACTGACGTCGGTTACGAATAAAATATTTTACTATGGTTTATTCTCTTTACAGAGATACACAGTACAACTATTCTAGTTTTGGCACCGATTAAAACCAACAGCAAGGATGCTGTTGAAGCCACTCACAAGTGTAGGTGGTTTATTTCCATGGAACACACACATAATTTAAACCGTCGAGTTTGAGAACCGATTTCAACCAACAGTAGAGATGCAGAACGCAAAAGCAGAACGCAAAAGTACGTTCAAACTTCGAGTTTGAGGACAGATTGAAACCAACGGGAAGGATGCTGTTTAGTTCAACTACAAGAATGAATGGTTTATATCAATAGATTACAAAAATACGTTAAAATGTATTTGCAAATTTACAAGATAAAAACTCAAAATCATTGAATCCTAGAGGGTTTTGAGCTGTTTAGTGGAATACCTGTAACTAGAAATTAGAAGAAGAATTAGTATCTTCCATTTAATTCCAACTACCTTTGCTTATCTTCGACAGATACGCGTATTTCGTCTACAATGTGCAGACTTCTTCAGTGTCTCGTACTAATAACTCGACTAAGTCGAGTTATTAGTACGAGACACTGAAGAAGTCTGCACATTGTAGACGAAATACGCGTATCTGTCGAAGATAAGCAAAGGTAGTTGGAATTAAATGGAAGATACTAATTCTTCTTCTAATTTCTAGTCTCAAAATCATTACTTACATAACATGACATAAATATTAGTTAAGAAATTTAAAATAACATTTTTAATTGTTGCCACCACTAATGCACTAATGCACTAATGCACTAGTGCACTAATGCAATAAACAAATTGTAAAAGCAATAAGCTTGAAACGAACTAATGCAAATACAATTGTTTCTTGATGCTATTTTTGATCTCAAAGATCTATTTGTAGATATCGTCAGAAAAAGTTAAGTTGTGGTAATCAAATTTAATAATAGATAAAGATCGTCAATTGCTCTCAAGGCTGGATTAAAGTTTTAGAAATAAGCTCAATCTTATTCTGGAGTGTTCATTGTATTCCTTCACCTCCAGCTTTATAAAGAAAATTGTGCCAAACTCGGGCGTTGGCCATCTTAAAGTAATGTTCAAGAATGCTAGAAGTTCTCACCATATTCAGATGTATGAATATTAGAATCAAATGAACTTTGTGTGTTGCGCTGCGTAACCGTGTTACACTGAAAAAGTTGAATTTGGAAACATTTCTTATTTTTTCCTATACCGAGTTTGCTTTGAGCATCGGCTGTGGGCGGTTGTGTAGATGCTTGGTTGCGCACTGTGATGTTATCAGGCGTGGTGCGTTTCTTATTGTTTCGGTAATTTGTTGTTCCGCGGCGCGAGTGATCGAGTGCGCATGGAGAAAACAGTGGGGCTGCTTCCTGGTGGGATGTGGTGGTTAGCCGGGTGTGGTAGGCCGGTGATGGGGATCACAATTAATTGTGATCCATTGTATTGGTTCACCATATTCACCGTTCCACTATATCCAGGAACGACACTATTTAATTTGGTGAGTGGCTCCAACAGCATCTTACAGTTGGTATTAATCGCCCAAGTCCGTTCAATTAACCGAAGATCTGGACAGTTCGGCGGATTGATGCCCTTTTTCACGAATTGTTCATAACTGTTTGCCAACCACCGATTAGGCGTAGTAGGCGAGAGCCAAATCCGGCCAGAAGAGAGGAGGAGCCTTGTGCTCTCTGCACAGTGGCAGCAATCTCTTCTTCAAACATTTTCTCTCGTATACCTTGGCGTTAATTGAAACCATCTTGAAAAAACAATCGATGACCTCGAAACACAGGTAGAAGACATACCGGCACGTTCTGTCCAAATTTTTCCATTGCCACCGTGATGTCAGCGTCGCCCAGATCCTGGCCTATTGATTGCGTCAGCGCTCGCGAATCTTCCTTAGTGTAGGTTTTGTATCGGTCCATGTTCTCCAGTATCCGGTTATGCAGTTTTCACGCTCTTGTTTTGCCCTGCGCTTGCTGCTTTTTAGTGCATCTTCTGTTTCTTGTATATTTTCAGAAAGTTTCGACGTGTGAACGGACATGCCATCGCAGAACATACTGAAAAAAATTAGGCCATTTTAGAGTAATAACTGGTTGAATGTTGCTAACTACTTTTCAATGCACTCTAAAATATAAGATGGAGTCGTAGTAAATATGCTAAGAAATGATAGCCTTTTTAAATTTGTAAATAACGCCATTCGGGTCTTAAAAATCGGTTAAATATTAAACTAGGTATATGGTAATTTTAGAAGCGTAGAAGCTGAAATTTTTGTTTGACACTTGCCCAGTGGAATGGCCTGTTTTGGAAAAATTGACACCTCATATCGATCGTCGATTTTCATAACTAAAGATCAAGATTATGGATCTTCTGCTTGTTATACACCCTGGAAATCTTACTACTTGGCCAGAGATTTTCGTTTTACGCGCTTTTGTTAAGAATACTTAATGAGAGTGGATCTTATTGTTAGTCGATGACTGACGCGATATAAACAGCTTTGAAATCTCAGAATCACAAGTGTATTCCTTGACCACCACAATAAATGCACGGTAATCTCAACGGCAACAAATCACATGAGCTGGGTCATTTCATCCAACTCACCTTCTTACCAACTGAAACGATGTTACAACAACATTCTCCCAAAGGGGATAATACCTTCACACAGAAATCAGCAACGCAAAATCCTCCACTAGCATCCTCTTACCTAACATGATAATCACTGTCGCCGGTGTCCAGTTTAGCACAACAGCCTTCAAAATCCTTCCTTATACCGTCGTCGTCGTCGTCGTCGTCGTCGTCGTCGTCGTCGACGTCGACGTCACTGACCATCATCGATTCAAATTTCTCATTTTCCCCTTTTGCTCGCCAACAGGACCAACACTAGCCTGCGGTGGCACATCGTTGCTGAAAACGACCACACTGATCTCGCCGGCACAGATTGGCACTAATGGCGCCGCCACGAGCTGTAGCTACAACATACGCGCCATTAATTTACGCGTCTGTCAGGTAGGTGGTGGTGGTCCTTTAAACGGAATCCTCCGAATCTCAGTGAGATACGCCTTTCGGAGACTGTGGCTTCTGGTCTGTGACGACGAACACGATATTTCAAATTTAAATTCAACAGAGCCTCGCACCCTGCCAGGCGCCTGTTCCTCGTCACAGAGAGCACGATTTTGAATCTCCGGTTGATTGACCTTTCTCACGCACTTGTGTTCGTGTCATCCTTTTTCCGCCCACAGCTACGCTTGGATTTCAACTCGTTCAATCTGGCACCACCGACGATCAGCCCATACCCGGCATGCAACATCGACACACTTTCGATTGCGAATTTAGATTTCAATTTGTGCGGTGAAAACAGCGGACAGCACAGTAAGTTATTAGATCGGAGAGCCTGGGAGCTAAATTGGATTTGCGGCTAAATGAATCTCTCACTCTTGCACCTTTTTGCAGTTTACGTCCCGTTTAGTCCAACGCTGGCAAACATGACATTGACCATTAACTTCAATCTGGGTGCTCGGATTCCGGGACAGGTTGGACCCTACTGGAACGTTCGCGTACAGCAATTGGAGTGCCCGGTTGGGGCTGCGTTTGCTTCAAAAACTGCGATCCGCACCGAGTCACTGGTCAAAACATTCCACAACGATTTGAGTGAACTTGCTCCAACGGGTTGCCTTCAGTATCATACCACCTCGACCGGAATCATCAAATCATTCAACTTCAACAATGGAGGCCCTTACATTGGCGACATGAATTATGCCATCTGCTTTCGAAGGACTCGTGCCAACTCGGCGCTGAAATTGTTCGCCGATGTGTTTGAGCTTGCTGCCGGTGATGAAACGGGATATGACAGTTCGTGCTTTTCGAACATTGAAACCCCCGGTCGGTCGGAAGACTTCCTACATATTCCGGAAGGGATTGCCCAGATGGATCAAACCGTACGGGCGAATCGGTTCTGCGGAAAGAGCATTCATCAGAAGTCGGTGGAAAGTAGGTTTGCCTAGGGTTTGGATATTTCATTGTTGATTATTAACAATATTATTTTCGTTTCAGCATCTTCTCCAGGACCTTTTGTTTTGTACTTCAACAGCGATACCACCTACGGTGCCAATGGGGCAACTGAAACCGGATTCCAACTTTCCTACCAGATAGTATAAACGCGTACCTAATTAAGTGTCTTCTGTTAGGACCAATTGTGTCCCAAAAAATACCTCCGAGACATGTTTGCTTTCAATAATAACACATAAATCTGGCATGCTGAACGATAGAAGAATTTTACACCTTATTTGTTACATTCTATTGATGTGTACCTGCGTCAAATGAGGAAGTCATTAAATCCAGCAGCGGCCAAAGCTGAATCTTCGAATAACATTGTGTCTTTTGACTAGTGCTAGTTAACTTATTTGTAGTTTGTAATTGCTATGGAAATAATACAATTCACTTGCTTTAATGGTTGTTATACACCATCGTGGCTTACGTTTACAGGGAATCGATAACTGTTTTAACTTCAAGTCTTAAAAATATGAAAATGGTATTTTGTGCTTCCTACGTTTGGCTAAACGAGATGTGTAAAAAGAAATTATGTTGATATTCATGAAGTAAGGTAGGTATGTGGTAAGGTAAGTACGTGAAACGGATTATTTTTTCGGAATATCGCACTTTTGAAGAAACTGGTGCGATAGCTTTTCAGATCCGATATTACGTTGTTTTTTGATGAATTTAAAAATTTGACCTGCTATAGGCTGAAATTTCAAAAATGTCATTCCTATATGCTTCCATGAACTTTAGCTTCACTGAATTGTAGTTCTCGATCGCAAATCAATAATTGATTCTGTTAGATGTTCAGATGTACATTGGACATTGGACATTGCATAGAGTAAAATCTTCGTGGGCCACATCTGCCATCTGTTGAGTACATTGTGATGTCTGATAAACTGAACAGAATTAGTTAACGCAGAAGTGTGAAACACAAGGTAAAAGAACATGCGCTTCACAAGCGGCATTACTATCAACTGGTAAACATTTAGAACGTTAAATGAGTATTCGAAGAATAGATCATGAGTGTGATGTTTATTTGTCAAGGGTTTTGCGATTACGCACGTTCTTGTTATTTTTCAGGAATATCAGTAAACCTTGCTTCGATGTATTCTAAAAGTTTCTCAAATCGATTGAAATTGCACAAAACAAGAATAGTACCCACTTCCAGCATAGCCCCCCATATCGGCACACCTGGAGATCACCAGTACAGACCGATTTAGAAATCGACCACGTTATGATTGATGGAAGATATTATCGACGTCAGGACCTATTGCGGCGCCAATATCGACTCAGACCACATTGCACTGAAGCTTTTATGAAACGTTCGGACTTTAACATCCGGAGTACAAATTTCAATAAATCCGGCCAGTTCATCTGCTTCGCTGACGACGTGTACATTGTCGACAGAACGTTCCAGGTGGTATACACCAAGCTGAAACATGAAGCGGAAAAGGTTGGATTGAGGTGGTGGATGAGTTTGTGTACCTTGGATCATTGGTTACGTCGGATAACAACTGCAGCAGAGAAATTCGGAGACGCATTTTTACTGGAAGTCGTGCCATGAGGTCTGGTAAACGTCACCCCCGTACAAAATGTACCATGTACAAAACGCTGATAAGACCGGTAGTTCTCTACGGGCATGAGACGTGGACAATGCACGAAGAGGACTTGCAAGCAATTGGAGTTTTCGAACGACGCGTGCTAAGGACCATATTTGGCAGTGTATGTGAAAACGTTATATGGAGGAGAACGATAGACCACGAGCTGGCGCAGTTCTAGGGCGAACACAGTATCCATAAAGTCGCTAAAGTTGGAAGGGTACAATGGGCGGGACATATCGTAAAAATGTCGGATAACAATCGCGCAAATAATGGTGTTTGCCATCCGATCCGACTGGTACAAGACGCAGAGGAGCGCTGCCAGCTAGGTGATTAAACCAAGTGGAGCATTCATTTGCTATGTTTTTGAAAGATGGGAATATTCAACCTTCTCTCCAAGGCTAAATGCCTACACCTTTGGCTTAACACTACCCATCAAATCCTGAACAACACTATCACCATCTTTTTTAGACACTTTCATCCACATATTTTGGTCGTTTATGAATACCTTCCCTCTTTACCGGAGCTTGTTTTTCATAATCACCGAGAACTTTCTGTTGGGCGAAGTTCTGGCGAGTTGGACGAATTTGCCTCCTTCGGAACAAAAACAACATCGTTGGCTTCGTACCACTACAAAACAAAGTGTCTCCTTCGTGTAACTGGAGAAAAGGCAGCAGGAACTTCTGGAAGCATTCTTCTTTATATATTTGACCGTTGAAGGTGCCGGTCGTTGTGTACGGCTTGCTGAATTTAGTCGATTTAGTTCTTCTTCTAAAACTTCTTCGGAGCATCTATGCGGGACTTGCCGACGAAATCCAGGTCGGGGATTTGCTTGGCGTCCGCTTTAATGTACGTCTCGTCGTCCATTACGATGCATTGAGGCTGCACCAACCACTCACGGTACAGCTTTCTGGTGCGAGATTTGGCCACCACATTCAGTTCAATATCGTGAGGCAGGTGCGGTTCTTATAGGATATGGGACAATTATAAGTTAAGTAAGTTAATGGAAGTAAATTCTTACTCTAATTGTTATGTTTTGAATTCTACGTGCGTTGAGTAACGATTATGATGTAGAAGTAGATGTTCGCTCATCACCATGAGGCACCAAGAGTGGACAGTAAAGTTTTCTTAGAATGAAAGTTATGAAGAGAAAGTGTTGAAAGTTCCGTCAGTGTACGGTAGGTTGAAAATAGAATAGAAGTATTGACAATTGAGCGAAAGGGCATGAGTAAGGTAGTATTCGAACCAAGGACGTTACCTTTGCCTAACATCCCACTGCGGGGTAGGTCAAGGCAACTAGTTAACTACAAGTAAATTCTGTTTATCGGTTCGGTTAGGCGCACTTTATTGTGTGCTGGACAAACTACAGGGAAGAATTAATCTTCTTGGCCCCATATAGTGGGACCAAGTCAAAAATGTTAGAACTGAATAAAATAGTCAGTAAGGCCACATTTTGTCTATTGCCAGGGCTAATGAAAAATAAGGGTATTCTTTTATTGATAATTATAAATACATGGAAAGGATACTGCGCCGTTCTTAATTAATTAATAACGGTATAATAGCCCGTGAACCTTTTAATACCCTTCTTCCAACATTCCGGCGGCTCCTATGATAATGTACCGATAGGGAATATCGCTGTTCTCACAATATCTGAACCATGGATTCGAATCCTGTGCAATGAGGATGGCATATAATACTATCCTTAATTATCAACATATGCTATTGCTGTGCCAATAATATATCTATATTAAAAGTGCGTTCACTTGCCAACACAGCGAGAATGATAGAAAGTTTTTCAATAATGTCTCGGTCAATTCCAGTAATTTTGGTAGAATGCTCAAAATTTTCGAAAAATCGACGGGCCGTATTACCGTCGTTTGTGGTTTCCGATCCTTGCTTAGTCCTTGCAGTAATCCAGTGAAACGGTGAAAATATTGCTGTATCTTCCTTTTTACTGCAGTCAAGTTTTCTTTATCATTGGATGATTTTACTTCCCATGACTTCACTTCTAGTCGATACGTGACATGGAGAAGACATTCCATTGACCTTATCATAATATCGAGACATCATCATGAGTTATTTTATTCCTTCGATAACTTACCTGTTGTGGGCATGGAGAGGCGATAACCCAACCCGGAGTGTTGATCCATTGACTGGTCTGCATACCATTGCTTCAATAATGTTGAACAGTTTCGGAGATGCTCCATAGACGAAACAACTTTGTAAGAGCATTGAAAACTTGACCGTCGATCATCGTACAGACTAGTTTATGTTTTACAGCAATTCCGAACTTTTTCTGGAATAAAGCATCGACATTTGTGAGTGGCCCCAACAGCATCCTTTCTGTTGGTTTTAATCGGTGCCAAAATTTCAATAACTTTAATATGCATGTGTGTAAAGGGTGTCCACGATGAAATTGCCACACACAAAATTGATTCGCAAAATTCGAGTTTTCATCCGATTGCCATCAAATTTTCAGGGATTGAGAAATAACTATTAAACTTCATTTTACCATTTTACTCGTATTTTATTTACAGTCCATACGCAAATGCCCCCACCTTGGCCTTAACCCCGGCCATAAGATTCTGCACAACCTGTGAATCAACCGTTTTTTGCATGTAAACCCATACTTTCTTCAGTTCCTCGACTGTCTTCACTACCTTAGGTCGTTTAAGAAGGTGCTGCTTCATAATCGCCCAGTATTTCTCGATGAGGCGGAGCTCCGGAGTGTTGGGAGGGATACCACTTCAGCACGTCCTTGGAGTAGTGGCATGAGGCCAAATCCGGCCAGAAGATTGTTGGGACGTTGTGGGCCTTCAGGAGAGGAAGCTGCCGCTTCTGGAGGCACTCTTTTATGTACATCTGTCCGTTCATCGTGTCCTGGGCTTCAAATGGTGAGTTGACAACTTGGCAGGAGGGTGCGACCGACCTCTGGTCCTCACAAGTTCCTACCTCACGCCTCCACGAGTCATATGATCACAAAAGACTGCCAGCTGAAACATGGAGACGCTGGTTGGCGTAGCCTGGGCAATGTTGTCAATCCGACAATAGCGAAGTGAGGGGGTGCGACCGGTACATCATATCATAATTTTCCATTCTCATATCTTTCAGGTCTTCCAGGTCGTCAGGTATTACAAAATAATTTAAAATTTAAAATTTTTTTTTCATGGCGGTCATACATTGCCTAAATTTTCTGGTACATAATGGATGCGCAAGTTTGTCTACAATTGCAACAAAACAGCAGTCGGCACACATGTAATTTTCAATTCATATTACAATATACCCTCACTATATATTTTATCTTATAGGACATTGTTTATTCATAGCCTAATTCTGTATATTTCATTACATGTATTACGCCAGAAAGGTAAATTTCTCTCAGGTACCATACAGTTTAGAGAGGAGGTCTTGCGGTTATAGGATGATCATCTTCTGGTAGAAGCATCAGTAAGAATGGGGATCAATTTTCAGCTGTATCTAGCACCGTCGGAGTGGCCTTCTCGAAAGTAGCAATGGATGTATATATAGATGTGTAGATACTAGTATGTGTTATTATATGATGCATGTTTTTTACAAGCTCTAGCATATTTTCATTAATAGAAATGTTGACGACTCTCTCGACCGCTCAACCTTTAATTCCTTCATTATATTTTCCATTAAATGGCGAAATATGACCTTAACATTTCAGTACACGATCATCAACTACTATTTGAGCGGTTCAGAGGAACACAGCTGTTCATCATTATTAATTGCATATCATACATATAATATTATGGAAGAAGTAATAAAATAATTAATAAAATTTTAATTGCTTCAGTTTGGTGATCCGGCCGGTATAATTATTTTATTAAATTATATCAAATAATAATCAAAATTAATAAATGCTCTTCATTCCAGAAGGTTATATATCTATATGTCATGATTAAATACGTAATAATATAATATTATGGTTTTATATACAATTGAATTCTTTATTGATATTTATACCTCAATGAATAACAAGATGACCTTCACATTCCAGAGATACAGTCACCCATCAGTGATACAAAGTGGTACGAAGCTGCATATTATTATTACTGCCTTAATATTATTATTTCAGCAGGTTAATTAATTTAGTTTAACATGGTTATCATAGGCTCGTGAACTCCAACTATTACATAATTTAACTAAATATCCTCATATAATTTTTGTTCTACTATATATTCATATATAACATATTATTATTACATTGCATCTATATTTATATAAATATAATAAATACTGGGTTGGGAGGGAGCACCAGGGTATCATTCAAGCTGAAACTGGACGATGGTTTGATTGACTGCCTGAGTCTAGGAGGGAACAAACAGTATCATTTCTTATCCTACCGATTCGAGTGTGGTGCTGCGAGTTCTACTCCAACAGTTTCAGGGAGAGTGACGCGCCCTTCTTAACAAGCCATCCTGTAGAAAGCTTAATGAGTATTGCGAATTGTGTTATTCGATTTGTTGGATCATATCGTTGGAAGGAGATTCTTAATTTCCCGTGGATTTCGTGTAAGTAGTCTCTGCTTACGGGTCCACCCTCCGTTTTTGGCCCTTCATACAGCGATAGTGCGAATTCAGATCGGTGGCCCAATTTGATCTTGCTATTAAGTGGAGCTGCATCCAAGCCAAGGGCTAGAGGGGATGGTGGCTACCATACATACATACATACATACATACATCTGTCCGTTCATCGTGTCCTGGGCCACGAAAGGTGCACTCCGCTTCCCACACGTGCAGATGGCTTGCCAAACCAAGAATTTCTTCGCAAATTTGGACATCTTCTGAGTGCGGACATGCTCCGGAACGCTGAACTTATCCTTGGCCGTGAAAAACAGGTTGCCGGGGATCTGTTTGAAGTCGGCCTTCACATATGTTTCGTCGTCCATGATGCAGCATTCAACTTTCGTCAGCATGTTGAGGTACAACTTCCTGGCACGGGTTTTGGCGGACTTGTTCTGCTTCTCGTCGCGATTAGGGCCTTTGTACCTTGAACGTTCGAAGCCCAGCCTTAGTTTTGGCCTTCTGGACAAAACTTCGGCTTAGGTGCAGCTTGTTGCACATCCCGAACGGAGGCGTTCGGATTTCGGTTGAAGGCCCCAACTACGCGGTTGTGATTTTTGGTGTTGTACGGAATACTTTTTCCTTCACTTCTGGGCTTTCGATCGGTGGTCAACCGTTCCTTGAACCGCGTAATCACTCGCGACACCGTGGAATTCGCGATTCCCAACGTTTTAGCGATGGAACGATGCGAGAGATCCTTGTTCTCGTGATGAATGCGCAAGATTTTATCACGCACGAGCTGTTCTTTCGACTCCATTTCCGCGAGTTTTGATTACAGGACTTTAAAACTTGCAGGATGTAAATAATGCACTATGAACTAAATCCACCCAAATTTTCATTAAATTCTACCCAACGGTTAAAAAGTTAGAGCAATTTCATAGTGTGGCAATTTCATCGTGGACACCCTTTACAGAGAAGCACAGGTGTGCTCTGCTTCCAATAAAGCGATTATCACGTCAACAACCTATTCCCTAATTGACCTGCATTAGGGCAAGGCTGACGCCGGTATTGCCTAAGTTTGGTAACACCAGTTTTTATACATTGAGGATGTACGCTAGTCATGCTAATTTGCTTATTTAGCATTTCAAGCTTATTTATTTAACAATTGGCTTATTGCTTGCTCTCAATTCAGTGTTCTAAATGCTCTCACACATTTATTAATTGAGAGTTTTTGATGCCAAGTATTGTATTATAATTTTCCTGCAACGAAAGATTCCTAGAACAGACAGGGAATCGAACCCAGCTGGTGTTGCTTTGTAACTGTGCCTTTACCAACTGAACTAAGAGAGGAACCCTAGTCGTAAGCATCATTTTTTGGTTCTCGATAATAACAGCTGATCTGGCAATAACGGAGTAGCAACCTCGGGCGGTCAATCATGCTGAAGATCATGCTACAGAAATTCCAGATTTTTTTAAGTTTTCTAAAACAGTGGATTGATCAGCAATTCATCCTATATGAGATCAGTGGTCTGTTTGCTAAATTGGAATCTTACGAGCTGGCAAAATCTGCTTGACGAAAGCTTATTGTTTTGCCAAAGCACTTTTTTACGTCACTGCTTATTCTAGCTGAAGAAGTTAGAGAAACTAACGAGGTTATAAATATGGAACTATCGTCATGGTATGCATTTTCAAATTTTTGTTTGAATTTTGTTTGACTAGATGAACCGTCGAACCCCCACTTAATTATTAATAACAAATCTTACAGTTCCATCTGAGTAAGCTCCCATGTGCCCTGAGCTACAAGCCAAAATATTCTCATTGCCGTATGATCCACCAAACTCTGGAGTTTGACCTGTGATTTATTTTAACTTATGGTAATGTGCAACTTTGACGGGCAACGGAAATCCTTTTGTGCGTAGGGAACACTTTCTGGATATTACATTGTTTGTATTTGATTCACAACAACTCCATGTTTCTTTCGAATAATCCCCTGCGAATAAAATTGAAAGCCCTTTACACTCAGTAGCAAAAAAAAAAGCCGAGCAAAATTTTGCTTCCAAAAAATGCCATGTTCAACCTGCTGTAACTTTGTCAATTAATAATATTTTTAGCTGAAAATTTCAGCACACCATAAACAATGTATAGACCTTATGTGGTCGTAATTTTATGTTGATCAGGTATATAAATTTTATGCTTCCATTACAATATGACGCATGACAAAATCTATTTTTGTGATACATAGCCAATTTCAGCAAAATGACCAGTATAGTTTCATAGTGAAAAAGTTTAGATACAACATCATTTTAAATTATCATTTCTAAACAGCCAAAAATACATAGGAAATAATGTGGACGAAATTTGAACTGTTTTCATCGAAGTGCGTTTTGAACTACAGCTGGCGTCAAAGTTGACGCACCAACATGAGTATTCCTTTCTACCCGGATATTGACCATGCTGAAATATCGGTGCAAAAAAAAGCCGAGGTGAATTCATCTTATTAAGACACATGATTTGTTACGCCCTAAATATCCAAAATAACTAGTGTAACCCACGAAGAACTTGTAAAATATGGCAAAAAGCATCAATTGGATTGAAAAAACTACGAATACAGTGTTATACAGTATTATTAGAAGAATTCACCTCGGCTTTTTTTTTGCACCGATATTTCAGCATGGTCAATATCGGGTGAAAAAGGGAAATACTCATGTTGGTGCGTCAACTTTGACGCCAGCTGTAGTCCAAACCACTTAATGGAAACAGTTCAAATTTCGTCCACATTATTTCCTATGTATTTTTTGGCTGTTGTGAAATTTAAAATATGTTATCTAAATTTTTCACAGAAATACGGATTTTTGAAATTAGTATATTTAAAAATGACTTTTTTCACATATGTAATGAAAACTTAAAATTTATATACCTGATCAACATAAAATTACGACCACATAAGGTCTATACATTGTTTATGGTGTGCTGAAATTTTCAGCTAAAAATATTATTAATTGACAAAGTTACAGTAGGTTGAACATGGCATTTTTTGGAAGCAAAATTTTGCTCGGCTTTTTTTTTGCTACTGAGTGTATCATCAGTCATTGAAATTTCAGGCCTTTGCCTGTCTGTTGCTGTCCAAAATCCCCTTATTCGAGCTGCGCGCTTCGGGGTTGTCTCCATTATTTCTGCAATCAGCTTAGGTGAGTCCTCGCTTCCCTCACTTCTCGCTTAAAACTGAGCGGCTCTCTGGAAGATTCCAATTTCCGCAGCGGTTTAACCCTTCGGCATTTATTTTGCAAATTGAGATGTTCGAAGCTTCTCGTCCCTTTAACATCATTCATTACAACAGGCCAGGCATACTGATTCAGCCATACTCTGTAACGAGACTTCACTGCGTTTTTAGTCATACGCCAACGCTTATCCAAATGGCTGCAAAAACCTTGACATTTTCTTCATCCTTACCGTGTAATTCTCTCCAGATATTATCCATTGCGACTAGACATGATCCAGCACATGGGAACATCGGACGTCTTCAACTTGTCCTACTTTCTCCATCCATATTTTCAAAAGTTCAGAACGAAGAGATCTGTGAGAACTCATGATCACGGGTGACTTCCTGAACTCAACAAAGCTTAAGACAATAACAAATGGCGCTACACAATAATCAGCTGATATCACACTGTTGCGTAGTAACGTGTTGTGTCGAATGAGTTATAGAATGAGAGATAAAAATATATTGTGTATTTATGTACTTGTCAAAAAATTTTCAAGGCCAAAGGCCAACTAAGCAAGTGAGGATTGGTGGAACCTAATCTCTGTCGGATTGGGTTTCTTATAAAACAATGAAAAAACAGTGTGAATTTTATCGGTGGGAACCGATGTGTACCCTTTTGAATTTAACAACGAATATAGGAAATAGATAATACTTTAATAATTTTATACAATATATGGACCGGGTACTTTCAACACAATCAACATATTTAGAAGTCCGTACAGGAATGCCTTTATCAGTTTCATGACTACTCTTTGAAATGGTGCCAAATGTTATAGGTTCGTTTGATGGTCCTCTCCGTTCGAGATGTCGCAAATAAGCTGGGATTGGCGCCTTCAACCGTGGGTAGAGTTAAAAAAACGAGCTGGACTGTCGACTTACAAGAAAGTGGTGCCTCCAAATCGCGACGACAAACAAAAGACGTCGGCCAAAGCACGATCGCGAAAGTTGTACACGACGATGCTGACGAAGTTCGATTGCCTGGTACAGGACGATAAAAAACTTACGTCAAGGCAGACTTTAAAGAGCTTCCTGGACAATAATTTTACGGCAACCGTCGGAGAAAGGTGGCAGATATTTTCAAGCGCATTAAACTGTCAAAGTTCGCGAAGAAACATCTGGTGTGGCAGGCCATCTGTACCTGTGGCTTGATGAGCAAGGTTTACATTGCGACCAGAACCGTCAACCAGGAAGTTAACCTGAGCGAGTGCCTACAAAAACGTCTACTGCCTTTCCTGAAGCGGCACAATTGTTCCGTTCTATTTTAGCTGGATTTGGCATCTTCTAATTACGGAAAATAGGCCATTGAGTGGAATGCTGCCAACAACGTTCAAGTGGTGCCCAAGGACAAAAACCCTCCCAATACGAATCAGTTCACGACCAACTGGCGTTCAGTGGTGAATAAAGTGAACAAGGAGACTATACTAGATCTTATGGCAGGTGTTTAACGAAAGACCCGGCAATTCGCATTCAGTAAAAAGCTTAGCTAAATCGTTGTATTCTGTTTTAACTGAACTTGAAAAAGAAAAATAGTTTGACTTATAAATAAAAACTTTGATCGGCTCGCACACATAACTGTTTAACCAAATTTTAACTGGAATACCCTTTATACAGTTGCGAGCTTTTAAAATATAAAGTTTGGAAGTAATCATGAGCTTATTCAGTAGCTATGGACAGCGTGCATCATATTGAAAAGACGGATAAAACGATAAACTCGCTAAGTCTGGACAAAATCGTAGATTGCTCGTTTTGAAGGCTTGAAGTTTGAGGCTTATCTGCTGAAGGAGCTAGGTTTTAAAGCTCCAGATTAATATTTCCGGGCATTTTTTTCAGAAAGTTCAGGAAAGTTCTTCAGAGAAGTTATTGGAAGTTTTTTAGAGAAATTCGAGGAAGTTCTATAGAGAAGTTCAGGGAAATTCTTCAGAGAGCTTTGAAGATGTTCATCAGAGATGAAGGGTAGTTCTACAAAGAACTTCTAGGGAGTTCTTCAAATAACTTCAGGGAAGTTCTTCAATGAACTTCAGGGAAGTTTTTCAGAGACTTTCAGATAATTCTTTAGAGAAATTCGGGAAAAGTCTTCAGAGAATTTCAGGGAAGTTCTTCAGAGGAACTTCGGGAAACTTCTTCAGAAGAACTTCGTGAAAGTTCTTCAGAGGAACTTCTGGGAATGGCTTCACAGAAATTCAAGGAAGTTCTTTATGAAGTTCAGAGAAAGATCTTCAGCAAACTTCAGAGAATTTTAGAAATGTTGTTCAGAAAACTTCGGAGAAGTTCTTCAGAGATCTTCGGTGAAGTATTGCAGAGAACTTCAGATAATTCTTTAGAGATGTTAGGGAAAATTCTTCAGAAACGTAATTTCTGGATAGTTCGTTCCTCTGAAGAAGTTCAGGGAAGATCTTCCTTTAAATTCAAAGATGTTTTAACAGAATTTCAGGGAAGTTCTTCTGAGAACTTCGGTAAAGTTCTTCAGGAAAGTTCTTCAGAGATCTCCGGGAAAGTTCTTCAAAGAATTTTTTCTGAGAAGGTCAGGGAAGGTTTTTTGAGAAAATCAGGGAGGTTCTTCAGGGAAGTGCAGGGAAATTGGATGAATTCATTGCCCTGAGGTTTCAAATTATTCGTTTGTACCGATTCTTAGAGCAGCAAAAATTAAATCGAATTTAAATGACAGGCTGTCAAATTCACGTTGTTTTGAAGTAAAAGAGTAATTTTACAATTGTGATTATTTAAATTAGAAAAAGCAGTTTAAGTCCAATACAAGTTTATGCAGTTAAAAATAGTAGCAAAAGGAAGAATCAGAAATGGTGGGGTATTTGACGATTGCTGTTGGCAAATCTGATGCAGCATCAAGTTGTATTGCTCATCTGACGTAAGGAGGCTCATATACTTTTGAGAAATTCTGAATATTATTATTTCTTCATAGGCTTGCTCAAATTTGTTATTCAAGCCATCGATTATTTGTTATAAAAAGGAGTCTTCAGCCCATAACGTCTCCAGCCTCGTTGCTATTGCTGAGTTAGTTGATTTATACAAAATAGTGGCCTAATTTATTGGTTTTTTAGGGTTCGGATACGATTTTGACGCAGTTTGAGAGAAGCGCCATCTCATCATATGATGACTGTTTAAGGTTCAAATTTTACGTTTTCTGGGTTTGTTTAGGATCCACTCGGTTTTTCAAGTTTCAAACGGGCGAAGTTTCGAAATGGTATGTTGAAGTCAGGGATCAAAACCAAAGCTTGAACACCGGAACATGTAGAATCGTAATCTGCTTTCAACGTTATCATCTTGCAAATACTTAGTACTTAGCTAGGTATCAAAATCCCCTGGTCTAGATTTTTTTCGGATTAGGAATTGCAGAGCGGAATAATACATTCACTATGAAGTATACACATTCTCAGGATTTCGGGATTGGTTTGGTCCCACAACACCGAATGTTGCTCTCACAGCCCAACCAAGCAAAATTTTCTTTTTCACATCCATTTTTGCTTTAAAAAGATCACGAAAACACAAACGTACTGTCAAAAAACTTCGACCAACGAATTGTGAACTATTCCGTCCAGATGGAATAGTTCATAGCCTACTACTATAACATAGAAACATTCGCTTGAGTGTACAAACGACAACGGGCAGGGCTCTATATCATAGCGTAAAACAATCGCTTGTAAGTCATAACTATGAGCTATCACTACATAGTTTAGGTGTTCCTGTGAACTATTACGTAGTTTTCTAGCATATAGCTCACTAAATACTATAAATAGCCACCGGCTAGTGACACCTTATATGTAAGATCCATCCGATTCGAATGACTTAAACCTGTGTTAACATTATCGTCAAGTTTTCTACTAACAACCCGTGACCCTAGGATGCAATTTGGATCACTTTGAAAAGTGGCTTTTGACAGTCTTTTTGAAGAAGACACCTCCCGAGTCGAATGGTTCGCATTGGGTTTGAAGTAATCCCTCAGCTTCCATGCATTGACGGAGTCAGTCGTCTTCGGTTTCCTTCCATTGCCAGATCTTCTGGGTCTTCTTAAACAACTTAACCACATGGGACACGGTCAATTTGTTGGTTCCCAACTGATTGCGATCTACCGGTGGGACTGGCCTAGATTTTTCACGACCACGTCCATAATTATTTGTCGAAGCACAAAATTTTGCACATGTGAACATTACACAAGGTTTACCTTTAAATTTATCACTTTTTATCCATGCAGTAACAAGTTATCAACAAAAAAAAATGTTGCGTTTTGTTCGAGTACAATCCTAAGTTGTGCAAAATTGACGGTTATCGGTCCGCTGTCGAAGTAGTGAGCCGCACTATGATAGGCTTCAAAGGAACGGCTTCCACCAATCTGCTCAAGTGCATTTGTTTTAACATTACAGCCTGATTTTAGCAAACAAACAATTTATCTATGAACACTGTTAATGTTTTTGCCAATCAGTTTTCCAGAATGGAAAATTATTCCTCCATCGAAATTCCATTCCCGCATGCTGAACTGGTACGACAACCATAAAGTGATGCTCTGGGGAACCCATACCCTACGCACTCGAAAACTACCCGGTTGAATTCCGGTACAGTATGGCCTGATAATGTTCGCCATAAATGTGGGCCAGTGCAGTGGGGCTAATTCGTTTGGCTTCGGGCTGGACGAGGGTAGTAGCGCAACATGATGAACTATGGATTTTAACGCGCTTTATGCGAACGGAATCCACTAAAAACGATAAAGATTCAGTTAGGGGGGGTAGGATTTAACAGTATGCCGTTTCCATGTTCTGTCACCGATATTGCAGAAAAAAACAAAAATCAGCACGATGACTGCCAACCAGAGCTAGTAGTAGCTCTGTAGTAGAAGTTGTGAAGAGAGGCGAGATTTGCGGATGGAGGGAATTGAGGTGGCGATTGGCAACCATGTTCTCGGTTAACATCATCATAAATTTTTGCTATTTTACACCATGGAACATGGCAAAAAGGGTAAAATTGATCCCGTGAAGCTGGTTTGCCATTGGTGTAGTTCTAGTTAACAATATTGTAACGTATCCTTTGCATGCGTAGTTTGGGGTTGTAAATAAATAAAATGTTGAGGCACTTACTGTGAATTATATATTATATGTGAAATGCATATTTAAAGTTCATTATTTCATTTTTTATGGCTAATTGTTTTCTTCTTATTTTCGCCATTAAACTACAACATAGGTAAATCAATTGAAAATCATGAAAAACAATTCTAGGACGACAATGTTGTTCGACGATTTAAAACGGCTTCAACAGCAACTCTCAGATTGAAATCATCTTCTAAATAAACACGCAACAACGCCAGATGAAAAACAAAAGAATTGAAAATAATTCAGTTTCTCAGGATTTTCAGTTTCAAATCCTAAATAAGTGATTGATTATATACACCGTTTAAATATATTCTCATACACTTTTTCCTTGCATTGGTCTTGTGAAACTACTCAACATGATTCACGTATGTGTTGGTGTTGTTTTGCATTATATTTATACAAACGCTTTTAGGTTATGTCCGATTGTTTTCATTCGGTGTTTATCTATTACCAGCGATGAAGGAGTATCGTGCTGTGGTGATAAAAAAGATTTTGAAAGGTGAGCGCCCGGGCGCTATTTTCAGAAATTTGAAAAACCTCGGAGTAAAGCGAGATATTGTGTACCGAACCATCCTAAGGTACCGTGACACCTGCTCGTTGGATGACCAGAAGAGATTCAGTCGTACTCGTACGGTGCGGACTGCACGAGTTGTTAAAGTGGTCAGGGAACGTATGTACGTAAAATGGCCGCAGATCTGAATGTTTCGAGATCGTCAATGCACAATATACTGCAAAATGATCTCGGATTCCAAGCTTTCAAGAAACGTAAGGTTCACGGAGTTTCGGAACCTTCCAAGCAGAAACGCCTCGAAAAAGCAAGTCTGCTTTTGTCGCGGCACGATGGGGAAGAATTTATCTTTTCCGACGAAAAGTCGTGCAACAATCCCACAATGTCCAGAACGACAGATTGTGGGCTCTCTCTTCGAGAACTGTTCCAGAGAGTGATTGAAATATTCCACGGTTCCAAAGTGATGCTTCAGTGATGGTTTGGTGAGGAATTTGCAAGCGAGGCATATTATATTATCAAACGGAAGTTTTGGAGGAAGTTGTCAAGCCATATGTACAAGAGGTGTTTGGAGATTATCACTAAGTGTTTCAGTAGGACGGAGCGCCTACTTTAGCATACTGCAAATCTCGTTCAGGGCTGGTGCCGAGAAAATTTGACCGACTTTTTGGACAAGAATGAATGGACCAGTTTACCAGATCTGAATCCCTTGGATTATTTCGTATGGTCATCATACATGCTAGTGAAGGTAAATGAACACAGGGCGTCTAATATGAACCAATTCAAACCCGTAATCAAACGAATTTGGGACGAAATGCCGATGGAAGTCTGGAGCTGGTCAAGAAGGTTAAAGGCGGTGTGATTCCAAAACATATGCTGTAGTTGATCAGTATTATACTGCAATATAATGGGTAAAGTTATCAATAAAATCTGGATTATCGATTTGAAATAAATAGAGTTTAATTTTGTATGAGAATATATAGGAAACGGTGTAATATAGTTTACTGTGGAGGTTAACTTGTTCTCAATCCTATTACAATTTGATCACTTTTCATGTTAACGATTCATAAGCCATAAGAGATTTTCTACAGTATCGGAAAAAAGTCAAGCAACTACACCTAATTATATAATACTAATGGTATATTCTTGGAAAACAGATATTAATGATTGCTTTTTGACGTAGACTTAACGGTAAGGGTAGGGTGTCAACTGAAAATCTAAAAATAATCGACCGTCACGAAATATCGTTACAAATTAAACGCTTTAATTTCATAAATGCTTTATCAATCGATTGGAAATTTTCTGTTCATAAATTCAACCAAAAGGTGTCCCACATCAAATTGCATCACGAAAAAAACACTTTAGAAAACTACCCAATGGGTATTTTCTCTTAATAATTCCGGTAAAAGAAGTTAAGAGTGTTTTTTTTTTGTATTTTTATGATAACGATAATGTTTCGAAAATTGAAAAAAAAATCGCGTCATCTGAAATGCAACGTTGCGAATTGATTTTGTGCAAGCACCCGGAAATTCGTCAAATCTCTCATCGGGACATCGGAAAACAACTCGGAATCCTGCTGTAAACTGTGAGCCGTGTGATTAAATGCTACTACGATACTTTGAGCATTGAACGGAAGGAGAAATGCGGTCAGAATGGATGTTCTATTAGTGATCAGAAACACAAGTGTGTCGTGAAAGTGTTCAAGTGGAAACCCAATGCCTCTGTCAGAAATGTGTCCAAAATGTTGAATCTGTCCAAGTCTTTCGTTCAGGGAGCCATTGTTAGTGCATAACTGGTTGAACCAAGTTGTTATTATCAGGTGTTAAGACCTACCGTCATGTAAAATAAAAGTTACATATGTTATGTCCAGCTCTATATGTCAGTTGAGTTTCAATGATGACCATGTTCTTTAAATCTGAATAACCCACACGTGCCACGGTGATAGGTTTTCTAACCGGGAATTGTGTGGAGTGAACCAAATTGGGTGAAAAAGATCACAGTACGGAATAGGTAAACAGATTGTCTTCAGCACAGTCCTGCTGTGAGGATTTTCTTTACTCAATCTTGTAAGAGTCTATTTCATTTCACTACGAATGATATTTGTTGAAAATTGAAACCAAGGCACAGATTTGCACACAATTGCGTTAGTTGTTTGGATAAAAAAGGTCATCTGACAAGTAAATAACAATCAACACTAACAAACTTTGATAAATTCTCTTCGTCGACATTCTCTTTCGCTAAAAGTTTGTCTATCAAACGATTTGCTGATGTTTTTAACGTATTGGATCCTCAATTAAACTTCATATTAGGGAAGGTCCATTAATTATGACACGCAGTAAGGGGGGAGGGGGATTTTGGGAAAACGTGACGCTCCATACAAAAAAATGTGTAGGTCCATACAATAAACGCGACAAGGGGGGGAGGGGGTGGGTTAAAAAAAACCACTTTTTCCGTGACATAATTAATGGACGTTCTCTTACCGTAGTTTGTGTTGAAAATACTCGAACATGTTTTTACATAGCCAAAGGAACGCAAAGAGAAATTTGACGAAGAAAATCTGCCAATGTTATTTAGGACCAAATTCATTGTTCAGCTTGAATTAAATAAAACGGTTACCCCATTCTCAACCGTTTCTCAATGACTAGTCAGCACGAGGTTGCATGAACTGCCATCTACAACCTCATGACAGCACTGATTTCGGCGCATGCGCTGTGCATTCTTTGACGGATAAGATTGCACCACCTATATATTTCTACGAGAACTATCTCTTCCTTTTGTAAGCTTTTTCGTGCACAAGCTTAATTATGTATTCATAAATGGGATAAAAGTATTGGATTGTTGGACTTGCTTAAATAGATAAAATAAAATGAGTTTTCCGTATTATATCATAGAGAAAATTTGTATCTAAAGTTCCATATTTGGATAGAAGCATCTCATTCTTCAAATATTACATTGTTAGTATCATTTATATCTTCATGTTAATATTCTTATTCGAACTCCTGAGTTCTTATTCTTATCGAGTTTATTTGACAGAATAAAGGATATATGAGGGATGACTTTCAATTTAATTATACCAGAGATTACCAACTTCCAAGATTCCCTATTATCACCTGAACAATGGCCAGACGCAGCAGTTATAACATATTATCAGCCTATCTTGATGAAGAACTTATTAATGAAATTATTTGACAACCGTTATAACATGATATAACTCCGTAGTCTGAGCAACCTTGTAATTAAGGTAATTACATAATCGGGTTTTCGTTACCTTCGATAAAGGGAGAAAAACGCGAGTATTCAGTAGTAGACTGTAATTTTTCAGGGATTTGCGGTAGAAAACTTTTAATCACTCTTGAGGCAACAATCCTATACTTCTAATATTTTTTCCATTTAGTGTTAATTGAACTGTTTGCAACGAATGCTAATGAGCTTCTGATGAACTAGTCAAAAATCTATTTTCGGTAAACAATACAACGATGCAACTTTGGAATTCGGAACATGAAGTCTTCTCTCGAGTTTAACTTCACCCATCAAACGCGCAACTTTTTGTCGTGTGTTGTTTGCTTCCTCGATCATATGTTTGAGAGGGTCTTTTGGCTTGCCATTCTTGTATTTACATTCCTCGTACGGGCCGGAGTTGATCATTTCCAGAACTTTGATGTCATAATCTTCTTTCTCCATGATCACCACAGCGTTGCCTTTGTCCGCACGGGAGTAAACAACATTTCGTGCTTTCAATTGCCGAACTGCACTTTCGGTATCAGGGCATGGTTGTCTTATTGTGTCAGGTTTGTTCGCAGCGTTCAAAATACAGCGTTCTACGTCATGGCAGAGGGCAGACTTTGAGGGATAGTTAACAAACTGTATGGCGGTTTCGATGTTGTTTACTATGTCCGAAACCGGGGCATATTGCGGGAGAGCAGCAAAATTCAGACCCTTATTGAGAATGGCATGTTCTGCTGTTGTTAATTGTGCGGACGATAAATTTAGTTAGTTGTCTTCCTTCACGATTACCACCATGCCAGGCCGAATGTTGGAAAACTTATTTGTCCACTTACTTCTTACCTGGAGTTCCATAAGGTATTCACGGTACCAACGTTACCAAAAATTGTCACGAAGTGCTTGAATATACTGCCATCTGGAAAACCTATTGATCGAAATCTCCTCATATGTTGGCTCCGGTATAGTCATCAACGAATAATTCATTATGATCGACCAAAAATGACCAGGAGTTAGTGGTTCGGGGTCCGTACTACCCTTCGAATGCGCATCACAGTAGCGTCGAAAACTATTGAGCAAAGCAGTTGCAGGTCTTCTTAAGAATAGATTTGGTTCTTTTGACTCTGGCCTCCTACAGTCTAACCATGTGTGGTGAGCTAGGTAGTACCGTTCCCCATCGAATTTCACATGATTGGCAGCACTCATATAACTTCTTCTTTTTATTTGCTCCTTGAACAGGCTGAATAACTCGTGCAATTCCTTCGTGGCAACCAAAAAAATTGGTCCTATTGTCCGAAAACAGCTCTTCTGGACACAAATCTGTGCAGTGCATCAATAAACTCATCCGAAGTCAAATTCTCAACTACCTCCAGAGGAATCCCCTCGGTCATCATACAGTCGAATACGCAAACATATCCAGCTTTTTTTCCAGTCTACCAGTTTGATTGATTAGAAAAGGATCAGCAAATTCCAATCCAACCTTAAGGAATGATGGATGCCTGTGGGGCTTGATGGAAGATAACCCATGAAGTACTCCGCGGCCTTGGAATTTTCCTTTAAACAAGACGACCTTCCAAGAGCTTCCGTAGCTCAGTTGGTTAAGGCGCTGCTACAATGCAGCACCATGCTGGAGGGGGCTGGGTTCGATTCCCGGTGTCTGGTCTAGCAATTTTTTCGTTGACTTGCCACACAATCGTACTAAAGGGTGTCCACGATGAAATTGCCACACTATGAAATTGCTCTAACTTTTTAACCGTTGGGTAGAATTCAATGAAAATTAGGGTGGATTTAGTTCATAGTGCATTATTTACATTCTGCAAGTTTTAAAGTCCTGTGATCAAAACTCGCGGAAATGGAGTCGAAAGAACAGCTCGTGCGTGATAAAATCTTGCGCATTCATCACGAGAACAAGGATCTCTCGCATCGTTCCATCGCTAAAACATTGGGAATCGCGAATTCCACGGTGTCGCGAGTGATTAGGCGGTTCGAGGAACGGTTGACCACCGATCGGAAGCCCAGAAGTGAAGGAAAAAGTATTCCGTACAACACCAAAAATCACAACCGCGTAGTTGGGGCCTTCAACCGAAATCCGAACGCCTCCGTTCGGGATGTGGCTAAGAAGCTTCACCCAAGCCGAAGTTTTGTCCAGAAGGCCAAAACTAAGGCTGGGCTTCGAACGTTCAAGGTACAAAAGGCCCCTAATCGCGACAAGAAGCAGAACAAGTCCGCCAAAACCCGTGCCAGGAAGTTGTACCTCAACATGCTGACGAAAGTTGAACGCTGCATCATGGACGACGAAACATATGTGAAGGCCGACTTCAAACAGATCCCCGGCAACCTGTTTTTCACGGCCAAGGATAAGTTCAGCGTTCCGGAGCATGTCCGCACTCAGAAGATGTCCAAATTTGCGAAGAAATTCCTGGTTTGGCAAGCCATCTGCACGTGCGGGAAGCGTAGTGCACCTTTCGTGACCCAGGACACGATGAACGGACAGGTGTACATAAAAGAGTACCTACAGAAGCGGCTGCTTCCTCTCCTGAAGGTCCACAACGTCCCAACAATCTTCTGGCCGGATTTGGCCTCATGCCACTACTCCAAGGACGTGCTGAAGTGGTATGCGGACAATAAGGTCAATTTCGTGCCGAAAATGTTCAACCCCTCCCAACACTCCGAAGCTCCGCCCCATCGAGAAGTACTGGGCGATTATGGAGCAGCACCTTCTTAAACGACCTAAGGTAGTGAAGACAGTCGAGGAACTGAAGAAAGTATGGGTTTACATGCAAAAAACGGTTGATTCACAGGTTGTGCAGAATCTTATGGCCGGGGTTAAGGCCAAGGTGCGGGCATTTGCGTATGGACTGTAAATAAAATACGAGTAAAATGGTAAAATGAAGTTTAATAGTTATTTCTCAATCCCTGAAAATTTGATGGCAATCGGATGAAAACTCGAATTTTGCGAATCAATTTTGTGTGTGGCAATTTCATCGTGGACACCCTTTAATACAGAAATAGTACCTGTAAGCGGAACCTTACAAAAAATACCTGTGGAAGTGAGAGAGAGAGAGAGAGAGAGAGAGAGAGAGAGAGAGAGAGAGAGAGAGAGAGAGAGAGAGAGAGAGAGAGAGAGAGAGAGAGAGAGAGAGAGAGAGAGAGAGAGAGAACGAAACAATAAGGGAAGTTCGTTTGTACGAAGTTAAAATTCTGAAATATAGAAGCGAAATATAGAAGTAGATCAGTCAGAACAAGGAACGACTCTGGACGTGTGCTTATTTTAAAAACCATGTGATTCTAATTCTAATCCTTCATTCTGATCCTTTTACCGTATCTGTGATTTTAATAAAAGCTAGTATGCACCTTAAAAGTTGTGTGCCTTAAGATCAGTTCCTTGAATTTTCATAAAATATCCATGAGAAGTGAAACTGATTTTATACCAGTGTTTACTTGCCCAGTTTTCATGGTTACCGCTGCTAAAGGGCGAAAACGAAGTTATCGCGACACATTCAACAGGGCATAACTTTTTTTATCATTGGGTAAAAATTAACCAAATTTTGCACACTTTCTCATTGTTGTGTATTGTTTACATACTGTCAAACTCGAAGTCGTGTTTTTCGATTCAACGAAAATGGAGGTGAACCAACGCGAGTCGAGAGAACAAATTCTTTCCAAACACCTGGAATTTCCTGACCTGTCGCACCGGCAGTTGGGAAAAATGTTGAACATTCACCATTCAATTGTCTCCAGAGTGTTGAAGCGGTTCCAGGAGCGGTTGACGTTGGACCACGGCAAAGGAGCTGGAAGAAAACCGGGACCGGAGAACAAAAAAGACGGAGGAAAGGTGAAGCGGATGATTAAAGCAAATCCCAACGTCTCAAGCCGTGATTTGCCTAAAAGATCGGCATGTCGCAGAGCTACGTCCGGAATGCAAAGAAGAGAGCTGAACTACATACATACAAGGTACAGAGCTTCCCAAACCGCGATGAGCGGCAACAATCGACGGCTTAAACTCGGGCACGGAAGCTCTACGAGAAGATGCTGACAAAATATGGCTGCTGTGTGATGAACGACGAAACGTATATAAAAGCCGATTTTAAGCAAATTCCGGGGTTGGAGTTTTTCACCGGCAAGAGCAAGTTCTATGTGGACGACAAATTTAAGAAGAAGAAAATGTCGAAGCTCGCCTCCAAATATCTCATTTGGCAGGCCATCTGCTCTTGCGGACTGAGGAGTGAGCCTTTCGTGACAAAGGGCACAGTAAATGGCGAGATCTACAAATCTGAGTGCCTCGAGAAGCGCCTTTTGCCGTTCTTGCAGCAGCACGACGAAGCTCCGCTATTTTGGCCAGATTTGGCATCATGCCACTATTCTAAAAGTGTCCTGGAGTGGTATGAGGCCAATTCTGTCCATTTTGTTCCAAAGGACATGAATCCGCCAAACTGTCCGGAGCTGCGCCCGGTGGAGCAGTACTGGGCAATGATGAAGCGGGAACTTCGGAAGAGCAAGAAGACAGTCAAAGACGAGAAGGACATGTTAAGAAAATGAAAAAAAAAACTGAGAAACTGGTACCGGATGACACTGTAAAGACTTTGATGGAGGGCATCAAGCGAAAATGCGTTCAATTTTACATTCAAGGCTCAATCGATTAACTTTTCTTTTGATTTTTAAAGTAAATATATGTATAAAACTACCCTAAAATTTTGGTTTGATTCTAAACACTATAAGAAAATTGGCATGACATTTTCGGTGTCGCAATAATTTCGTGTTCGCCCTTTACTTCTATGCCAACTGAATTTTGTTTGTTGCAACGATTCGGTTAGCATGAATTTCATTAGATGAAATCTGAATTTTATCTCTTTTGATGATTTTTTTTATTATTTAGAGATTATGAATCTAAATACGAAAATGGAACAACCAGGGCCATCACCATCGTTCCATAAGAATAGATGCTAGCAATGTTGAGCAAGCATACCCTGGACTGGGCTTCCCTTATATGTTTTCCGATTCCGACGAGTAATTGATTTTCGTTGTGATTTAATTAAATTCATATTGAAAATGAACCTGTTTACATAAATGAATATCAAGGCATTTTGAAAATCAAAACTTCATTCTTCTAGTTAATTCTGTTGTCATTTGATTTTCTCATGCAACTTACAGGTATTCTATGTTATGTTGTCTGAAAATTCACGTGTTTGAACCTAGCGAGCATGATTTTTATAAAGACAATAAGGATAGGACAGGTAATGGTCAAGAAATGCATTTACTGTCAGAATTACATATCTTGTATGCATCTGAAAAGAATGGCATTTTACGGAAGGTTTCGTATCGTTAGTTATGCCTCCCTATGTAAAACCAGTAATTTCTTGACCATTACTTGTCCCATCCTAATGCACATTACTTTGGAGCTGCATACTAGCCTCCTAACGAAATATCTTTTCATCGAAGAGAACAGGTACATATACGTGATGATTAATTATATATTTTGATTAATAAAATTCTTTCCAAATATGTTATGTCCATGTGTCACCTTTGTATCCTAAGACTATTTGTTAAGCTAATTAAAAATATTTTCTTTTCAAAATTGTAAGGTATATAGATTTGGAATGTTTTTTTTTATGTATACGTACATTGTTACTGAATTGGGATCGCAGCAAGCCGTGCTTTAAACTTGACGTGTTTTGCTTTTAACTTAAACTAACAGTGAAATCATACAATCTCCGAGTTTTTTGTGTAAGAAGTAGTGAATACAAGCGATTCGCTCCCGAAATATGTAATTGTCGGTAGTATTTCCACATTGTTTTTTTTTGTTCTTCGCCCCTGTACCCGGAAGAAGAATTACATCAGCTTAGTTTTGTTTATTAGTGTTAGTATTGTGACATCCGGACAGAATTTATTGAGTTTGAGTGTTTTTCCGCTTTGTCGCGAGTAAATCGATGATAATTTGCAGTTTTGAAGTTCGATATAGAGTCGCCTCATAGCGGGGGTTTTGATTATTGGAAGAGTGTGGAGTGAAAAGAAGAAAACCAGTGCATGTAAAAAACGGCCATTTGCTGGTCAGAAGCAGCAAACGAAGAAACGCGCTTGCGTGCCTGAAAGGCTGCCACATAATATCAAATGCATTCAACAGAAGAAGCGAGTGTTATTAAGAAAACGGCCATGGGTGAGATCTTTCTGATTATAACTAAATAACAATAATCTTTTAAAAATATACTAAATACGTGCCTGGTTAGGAATTTTAACATATCCAAATCTGGAAGTGTGTTACAGTGCCCTTATCCAAATGGTATCAGTAATGCTTACATGCGGGCTGACTGTATGTGAAAATAACCTCAGAATGGGCGTGACTCTCCAGACATTCTGAAATGGGTAGCTGGATCTGCAGTAGAGCTATCACTTTCAGGCTCTCGGATTAAAGCTGCTTCCAATGGTCACTTGAGAGATTGTTGTTAACAGATTTCTTCAATAATACCATTGCCGGCCAATGAGTGTTAGATTGTATACATACATACATACATACATACATACATGTACACTGTTACTGAATTGGTCTACACTCGATTGACGACATTGGGAAAAACATTTTTACAAACTCTTTTTAGCCGATTTGGAACCACTTATACAATATTAAAAGATGCTGTTGAGGTTATTCACAAACTGTGATGGTAGTTAATTTTATTGCGATATCAAAAAATTATTGTATGACGCTTAATGACCACTTTGTACCAATTTAAACCAACTGTTAGGATGTTATTGCATACGTATCAGGACACATGTTAGTTTTGATAGCGGACTGTAAACAATTCTATAAACCAGCTAGCTTGACAAAACATCTAGAATAATTTAGAAAATTAAATCAAATCACTTCCTGGGAAAGTTCACACAAATTATGTGTGTTGTGTGTAGTAATAACATTGATTCGCCTTCAATGTGCATTATTCACAATCACATAACGGACTGGTACTGACAATGCAACCACAAATCACAGTTTGTTTGCTGTGTCAGGCGTATGTCAAGTGGTGACCCTTCGTGGTTATTTATGAAAGCACTTAATTGGTTTCACTCTCTCGAATCACATTTGAATGTACGTCGTGATATGACCCACCACAGTCGCTGTCCCCAACCATACCCATTACTCATATCCCAGCCTATCCTCCAATGTGTAATTCCACGGATATAGATGTGCACTAATGTTATCATCAATTGCAAATAACATAACCTCATGCTATGCTTCGGTTGGGATTTAACATGCTCTCACTTCGTTACCTGTGGATACAATGTTTTGCGATAATATTTGCTCGTCTTCCTCTGCCAGCAAAAGGGGCCTCAGTAGCATTTTCGGTAGAGTGAAGTTCACATTCCAGGAGACTGGATTTCCAGCAAACCGTAACCGATCACAATTGGACGCTTCCAAAAAGGCGACGTTACCGAAATGCGTTACTATGAGAGTGCACAAACTCACAGTAGGCGCAGGATGTTGTGCTGTTTGTTTTCCCACGATGACACGATTTAAATTTATTTGTCAACAACTTTCAACGAGCTTCAGTTTCACGCGTTGTTTCGATTAGAATTTCCTCCGAATGCAATAGTCGTGTCAGTTTAATGGAAATCAGACAAACAACGTTATCACAGACGGTTGGAATAAAATTTGGTGATCATTAAAGATTAACTAACGACTGCCGAGGGTTTCAAGCATTGATAATGTAAGTTTCATGCAAAATATAATGTACCATCACTTACCTGGTTGCATCTCCCAGGAGAGATGATTCCTCAATTCCTGGCACGTATTGACCGAGCTACATGAGCGCATCATAATTCATTTTTCTGTCCTTTGCGAGGCAAGTGCCGGCATTATTCAAAAACCAACCAAGTATGCAAACTGCATCCAAATCGCTTGTAAGAAGCTTTCAAAGAATCATGGAGCGCCACTTACAGTTTCCTATCGTTGTAGGTATTCCCATTGGTTTGCATGCTGCGACGAGTTGCATTTCATGCATCGGTGACATTCAGACGACACACAACGACCATGGCAACCTATTTGGAAAGTGCAGAATCATAAGCTGCTTTCTCTGAGGAACGAAGTCGGATGTAGGATCACTTATTTGTATTACACATCCGATGCTGCATGCTCAATTCAAGTTGAGCATAAAGTACATATTTTCAAGCAGACATACGGAAAACATTGTTGCAAGCATCAATTTTTGTCTATTTGCTACGCTTCAATCGTTGCGTGGAGGGATTGCTCGCAAAATAATAGAATCCCATCTATGTTGGCAGTGGCCGTCCTGTTATTCCGCAAACAAACAAACTAATTTTACTATCAGTCAACACATTTGTAATGAGATTTCATGAAACAGAGATGCTGGGTTTGATGGGTGAGCGGAGTGTAAACAAAACACGAAGGCCTTTCATACATCGAATTTGAGGTGGCTTTCCCCACGAGTGAGTGGCGTGGTAGATGTAAAAGTAAACAAACAACCCCCACTCGGCCCTCAGAAGCATTTGGAAAACGCTGGATGGATCGCTATTTGATCACAGTAGAACGGCGAGAGTCGTCCCCTGTAAACGGCGAGTGCCTACAGCAAACAACGATCAATCAAATGGAAACAAAAATAACAAAAACATTGCGGAAAATCTGTGATCAGCAACGCGGCTGCTACTTCACCAGCTATTATTGCAGATGGGGTGGTCGATTTTTCCTATGAAAAATAAATACACATCACTCGGTTGGGAAAACATTAGATGAAGTGTTTCACAACGATATAGGACAGTTACTACTGGAAATGCCCATTGGGAAAGAAATGTTCTTGCATCAAAGTGCTTGCTGACAGGTCTGAATTTGATTTAGCTTAAAATGTACATCGGTTATTTAACGATATCTTCTGCTTAAAAAATTATTATCAGGGAAACAAATTTATTTGAAATTAAGAGCACATTTTGTTTTACTCAAACCGTCTGCTACAATGTAGATTTGACTTTGTCGAATTTGCTATATAGCACTTCAAGCTTACCCGAAAATTGAATTTCCAAGGCTTGTACCGTGCTGCAGCATTACTCCAATGTGATATTCGTGGCTGCAGCGGAGGGCAATCATACTAACAACAGAAACATCAAATCTGGTATGTACAAACCAATGTGTTTAACAGAATCATCAGGTAACAGAAGAATGTCCCCCACCTGGAACTGGCTGACTACTGAAGTTCAAGTTTACTCGTTTTCTGTACGGTGAACATAATTGCACTGCTTTCGACGATACCGCAAAGAAAACAAATATAATCCAACTTTGACGGTCAGGCAATACTCCCTCTCGTGGGTAAAATTTTCCACCTTGTCGACGGTAAGAGGGCTTATTTCATGCAATAAACATGCATGTGCGACCCAGAATTTGACCAGTAGTGAAAGTATCACATATTCTAGTCATTTTTTCACCGCCACGTCGTAGAACGTTTATTTAAAGGCACTAACAACAGGTGTGATACTGGCCACAATTCATTCTTAGACTTCTTAATTTCAATCTTAGGGAAACGACTAAAAGTACACTTTTCATTTACGTGGCAACTTATGTTGTTGTTTATCCATATGTTTTATGGAATGAATAACCAAAATACCTGGTTCGATAATGGTATAATAAGTCAATGTAATTGCAACATCTTTGACTGTTCTGTGGTGAATGTTCGGTGAATGTTCTGATCGGGGTAATTATTTGACTGTTCGAAGTGAAGCACATAGTCATAGAAAAGTGTTACTTAAGACGGACGAAGACAAGCTGCTATATAAGAGATAGGGCGCGGAGGGCCCGCTTAGGATACAGCATTTGAAGCAGTAGAATAAACCTTTCCATGTGGTTTATATCAGAACCAGTGCTAGGGTTATCGTTTTCTAGTTACCTCCTTGTTTGCATAGTTCAAAGCTTACAAAAACGGCACATCAAACCGGCCGCTCTAATTTAAAGTTTGTGGGTGGGTGTAATGCGAGGCGATGAGATTGTTTCCCTCATAAGGTCTGTATCCACATTAATGACGGTGGAGAGGAAACCGAGAAGTGACAAAAACATTGGACGCGCTGATCCTGTCATGGACCGAAAGGTGAAAAGGATATTACCGAAAAACCCAAATCTCTCCACTCGAACGGTGGCTCGGTGGCAATAGGGATATCACCTGGTTTTGTCCAAAAATCTAAATAACGCTTAGGACTTAAGTCGTATAAAGCAAAAACAGTTCCAAATCGCAATGACATACAGAACTTGGCAGCAAAATTACGGGTTCGACGTTTGTACTGCGAATAATTAACGAAGTTTTCATGCGTTGTTATGGACGATGAAACTAATGTCCTGGAGAATTTCAAGCAGCTTCCAGGGCTGGCTTTTTATTCTGCTAAGGCCAGAAATGCTACAGCTGAGCATTTCAGCTCGAAGAAGGCATCGAAATTTCCCAAAAAAAAAATAACATGTGTGGCAAGCAATTTGCACGTATGGCAAAAAGAGTCAATCTTGCTTCACTACAGGCACAATCAACAAGGAGATCTATCAGAAAGAGTACCTGCAGAAGTGATTGCTACCATTCATCAAAAGCTATAAAGAAAAACCTTTGTTCTGGCCCGATTTAGCATCATGCCACTATGCTAAAACTGTGATGGAGTGGTACCAAGCAAATCAAGTGAACATTGTACCAAAAACCTCGAACCCGCCAAATTGCCCAGAGCTACGACCAATCGAGAGATATTGAGCTCTGATAAAGCGGAAGCGTTCTGGAAAAAAAGCAAGGAATCAATGACATCAAACATTTCCAGCAAATTTGGACAAAGACGGCTTCTACGATTTCTGAAGAGTCTGTACTAACCCTAATGGACGGAGCTATACGTAAAGTTCGAAAATGTTATGCAAATACCGAATCACTATGTTTTGTCTTCACGAATTGTTTAAACACTCATGGGATGTGTTGGGATCTGAAATAAACAACTACGACGGAAATATAATGCGAAATTTATGTTTTATTCATGTTTAGTGGTGTCCGGATTATTTTGGATACAGACCTTACCACACCATAAATTAATAAAAAGGAGAAAATAAAAAAATAAACCCGCGAGATGGGAGGTAGACCAGCTCTCTTAGAGGTTTCAAATAAGTTCTTATTCGAAATATTTTAAATTTGGGATAACAACTAAATACCAAGATGTATAGTAGACTGTAAGACAGTAAGGTTCAGACAAGTTTTTTGTTTTGTTTTTTTTTTTTCGTTTATGGGTAGTGCAGCATGACTCAAACCTTTTAGCCAGGGAAACGAAAAATCGTTATGAGAATATCACCAATAATCTCACTAAAATATTTTTCTCCTCATTTTTATGTTATTCACTCTCTGCACGCGGTTTTGCAACCACCATGGCCGCAAGCGCATGAGGAATTCAAGTACCTGATGGAACTCAAGCCCCACACATGCGGCTAACGTAACACTGTGAGGCAACAAGTGTTCATTCCGGATTTCAAGAGTTGAATGCTGCCCAAGTCAAACTCGACAAATCAATAATGGGAAAGAAGATGGTATGTATATTTAAATTGAACTGTTTATCCTAGCAGCATACAGGATAATCGGAACACTAAGGTAAATTGGCATGAAGCAACTTAACTGATTGACCCTTGTAACATACTTTAAAATGGATGCTCATCACAAACTAATTCAAACTTCCAGGAGTATTATTAGAAGATACTGCAGTGTTGTAAGGGGCCAACATAAGCACACCATTGCAACTGAGGGCTGTCTGGAAATATAATTTGCTGTATGAAAAATAAATATTATGCATACTGTTGTTACAAGACATCTTGGGGTTGACTTCAGTACTACTAGTTGTTACCATAGACTACATCAAAGGCCTGAATGTCATCCCAAAGAATTATTGTTAGGTAATTTAACCTTTTTGAAATTTAGTTACTACTGTTTACGGCCTGGAGATAACTTCAGCACTGGGGGCTTAATTGGAGCTTCCATTTTACGACTGCATAACAAAACTTCATCGCGAGAGGATTGAAACAGAAATTTTGAAAAATACTACGGTCCAATACTATATACTTCAGCTCAAGCGGCCAACATAGACTAGTGCTTCTAAGGTATTGGTCGTAGTAGAGGTGACGTTGGGAAAGGGTCTAGTCTTGACCAGTCTTGGTAAAACTCATGCTCATTAGATTCAAAAGCGTGGATTTTCAGGCAACATAACATTGAATACCTATAAGTTCCTTGCGAAAATCAAATGATAACTCATGACAACAAACATAACCAGAAGAATGAACGTTCAATTTTCAAAATGCTTTGATATTCATTTATGTAAACAAGTTCATTTTCAAAACGAATTTTGAAATGTCAGAAATGAAATTCAATCAACAACAATGAATATCAATTACGCGTCAGGATCGGAAATATGCAAGGGCAGCCCAGTCCAGGGTATTCTTGCACAACATTGCTAGCATCTATTCCTCTGGGACGATGATGACGACCCTGGTTGTTCCATATTTGGATTAGGATTCAAAATCACTTAATTATAAAAATCATCACAAGAGATAATATTCAGATTTCATCAAATGAAATTCATGCTTCCCGATTGATAATCAAAACAACAGTGACAGCAGATTTTTGACCCGCACATAGAGCCAACTTCCTTCATTGCAGCAAACAAAATCCAGTTGACATAGTAGTGACAGCGGTAACCATGAAAACCGGAAAAGTAAACATCATCATTACACTGGGATAAAATCATTTTCACTTTTCATGGATATTTTATGAAAATTCAAGGCACTGGTCTTGACAACCAAGCTGTCACTCAGCTCCAGCTAGATACCATAAAAAAAAACTTTGGCGGTTAGGCAATACCAGTTTTCTACCGAAGCAACACAGTAACCTTTCAGGACATCAAAGACCTTAGGAAAGTTCATTTAATATTTTATTAATACTTCACAACAATCAGTAATAATTTAGAAGATCTTATGATTATCAAAGTTTTTTTCAAGATTAATGGTGGATCAGAAACTATACTCAAGTCCTTCAGGAATAAATGTTTTGGGAAAGTCTTTCGGATATTTTTCAAGAACTTCAGGACGAAGAACTATTTATTAAAGTACATTGTTCTAAAAAAATATTAAAATCACGCCTCTCAGATAATCTTTCACGATACCAGATTGCTCCGAATTGTTTTCTAAGATTTAAAGGAAGTGCTCTAAATATTTCAGGATACATCAGGATGCTAAGGTATCATTTGAAGGTCATGTGTTTATCGACAGTTTAAATCACGTTCTGTTTTTAAAATCCCAGTTACCTTAGAAATTATTTCAAAGTCCGAAGATTCCTGTGTCGAAGATTTATCGAAAATCCTATGCATATGTTAGGACTTCGAGATGAACAGCGCTGATTTCTTGATACCAGATTGCTCAGCAATCATTTCATAGAGCTTAAGGATATCAAATGTCTTGGGAAAGTTCTTTGAATATCTTCTTTGGACTCACAACACAACAATCAGAAATAATTTTGAAGATCTTGTGTGTATCATCCCAACAAGTCATGTATTTCTTAATTGTGCTACCAGATTGGTAAAAAAAATATTTCAAAGACCTTCGGTATATGAATGATCTTAAATCTCTCCTAAGTTCTGAGGACCTTTCTGAAATTCAGTGAATCAGTCAAATGATCTGGGAACTTCTTTAATTCGCTTTCCGTGAATTACTTTCAAATTTCGTAAATTCCTTTGAATTTTTGTAAATTTTTCTAAAGTTTCATGATTTTTTATGAAGATCCAAGGATTTTATTGAACATCTGAGAATCTTTCTGATGTTTCGTAAACGTTTTTGAAGTTCCGTGTATTTGTTCGAAATTTCGTTAACTTCTCTGATGTTCTGCAAGGATCTCTATAGTGCCAAGAACTTCTCTAAATTAACGTGAATTGCTTTAAAGTTCGATGAACCTCTTCAGAGTTCCATGAACTTTTCTTCCGAGGTCTTTTCCAAAGTTTCGTGTACGTCTCTGAATATCTGTAAATTCTCTGAAATTCTGCGACTTTCCCTAAAAATCTCCCGTAATTTTCACAAAATTCTCTTGCAAGTTCTCTGTAGTTTTGTGAGCTGTTCTCCGTGATCCTCTCTGAAGTTTCAAAAATTGCTCTGAAATTCCTTGAATTTCTCTAATGTTCCGTGATATTTTACAAATTTTAGTTTAAAGTACCGTGACTTTTTTTTTTAAGTTTTTTTGAAGTTTATCTGAAATTCTGTGAATCTTGAACTATTTTGAAATATCGTGTACTTTTTATGATTCCATAAACTTTTTTGAAGTTGCATGAGCCCCTATAAAATTCATAAACTTCTCTGAAGTTTCGAAGGTTTTTTTTTCATTTTTCGTGTACTTCGTGTATGTGTGAAGTTTTTTGTAGTTCCGTGTACTTCTCTGGTATTTCTGTTTTATGTTCTGAAGTTCCGATATATGATATAAAGAGGACTTTTCTTTTTGATTCTTTTTGACGACGAACTTTCGACGACTTTCCTAAAGTATTCAGGATTTGTCTGTAGTTTCGAGGACTACTTTAAGTTCCTAGAACTTTTCTGAAGTTCTCCGAGGATTTCGAAACAATATGAAGATCTCTGAACTTTGTTGAAGTTTTTGTAACTTTTCTGAAGTTCTCGGAACTACCTTAACTTCTCGAAACTTCTTTGAATTGCACAGAAGTTTCCTGAGATTTGCTGTAGTTCATTCAAACTCTCGGTACTTTTCTAAAACTCTCAGGACTTCATTGAACTTCTTTCAAGCTCACTGCAATTCAACGAACATGCCTGATGCCCTTGGAACTTCATTAAAGATTTTGAGAGATGGAAGTTATTAGCGGCAATTTCTTGACATCTCAACACTTGACATCTCCACTTGACATCTCCACTCAACAAACATCAGTGTCGAATAACCGCTTGTTTAAACAAATTTGTATAAGCTATTCAGCTCTCTTGAAGAAAAAGCTGAATAACTTCTCCAAATTTGTTTGAACAAAATAGTTATTCTGCATTGAAGTTTGTTGGGTATGGACTTTACCGAAATTCCAAGGAGGTCCTTAAAGTAACGACGACTTTTTAAAGATCTTCGAACATTTCTGAAGTTTTGTGAGTTTTTCTCCGTGAACTTGTCTAATTTTCCAATGATTTCTTTGAAATTTTGTGATTTTTTTTCTGAAGTTTCTAGGGCTACTTCAAAGTTTCTAGGATTTCTGTGAAGTATTGGAGACTGCTCTGAATTTCTCGGAAACTTCCTCAGCTTTCTCTTGTTCGCGAAACTTTTTTCGGAACTTCTCTGAAGTTGTAGGAACATGTCTTAAGATTTCAAAACTTTCTTTTTAGTTCTTAGAGCGTAATATGAAGTTTAAGGGAGTTTTCGGAAATCCTGAAGAGTAACGAAAAACTGTTGGGTATTGAAGCTTTGGGATGTTTTTAAAATTCTCGAGACTACACTGAACCTTTCTGGAACTCGCTGGAGTTTCTTTGATTCGCTGAGAATTCTTGAGATTTGCAAAATTTCGGTGGGTTTCACTTTAATTCTTGGGACTTTTATGAAGTTCTTTTTACATCACAGTTCTTGGAACTTCACTGAAGATATTGGACTTTCATGTTATTTTTAGCATTTTTCTGAAATTGTATGGAGTCTTCCAAACTTCACTTCAATCTAGGGGCTTCAATAAAGTTTACTGGATTTCTCTGAAGAGCTTGAAGCTTTTTCGACATTCACTAAACTTTTCTGAAATTATCGATACATCCTTGATAATCTGCGGACTTCAATAATATTCTCCAGACATTCTTAAAGTTCTCGGAACGTCACGAAACTTCTTTGATGTTGTCGAGATTTTTAAATCCTTTTTTTTTTTTATTCTAGAGACGCAATTGAAGGGAGGCTTCTGAGAAGTTTTATGTTTTTATATTTGAGATAGTTTTCTGTAGTTTCTGGGACTTTATGGGGTTCTCCCAAGTTTACCGGGTTTCAATTAAAATCTCGGGACTTTTCTCAAGTTCAAGTTCACGGTAGTATTGAAAAGATGATGAACTAAACCAAGTCTATTATTATTTCACCTGGCAGTCGGTGTGGCGAAATCTGGACGAAGCGGCGGTAGACACGGCGAACAACAGCAGCAGCAGAGCAGGATCGACACCTTTGATGAATCTGGATTTTTGGATGCACTTCAGAAAGCCTCTTTGAGGCAAAGCAAACGAACTGGTGATTTTCTTTCACGCACTGAGGTACACTAGCGAGGATGTGTTGTCTCGAAAATGATTGATTTATTACTGTCCTTGATTGCGTTACAGCCAAACGATTTTAAAGTTTCTATACCTAATAGATGATCGGGTTATCGAGGCACGATCGTTAAGCGATCGTATCAAAGCGAGAAAGACAAACTGATAAGGGAATGATACGATAGCCAGCCTATTCTTATCTTATCGGTTGTGCTCACTTTGATTTGGGGGAAACAACAATTGAATTTTAATTGGGTTCTGCATTCGGAATTCATAGTTTAATTGATTAATAGAAAAAAGCTTATAACGATTTTCAACAGTCGGAATAAGCCCTACCCAATGATCGATTTTTCTCTCATTCTGCTTATACATCAACACTCGATGACGAAACCTCCGTTTACAATCTTTCTTTATAAACCAGCACACAAGGATCAACTACGGGAAACACGAGTCTGTGCTTAGCATGTGCCGCGTTTGCAACAGCTGCTATAACGTATTTGATTTTAAGGCCTGTTCACGTCAAATTTCGGACACCAAAATAATAGTAGCAAAAAAATTACACATAATTTAACAACACCGATTGTTTATTTCACGATAATAGAATCCTAGAGAATTTGAGCTGTTTAGTGGAATGCCTGTAACTAGAAATTAGAAGAAAAATTAGTATTCTCCATTTAATTCCAACTACCTTTGCTTATCTTCGACAGATACGCGTATTTCGTCTACAATGTGCAGACTTCTTCAGTGTCTCGTACCAAGTCGAGTTATTAGTACGAGACACTGAAGAAGTCTGCACATTGTAGACGAAATACGCGTATCTGTCGGAGATAAGCAAAGGTAGTTGGAATTAAATGGAGAATACTCTTTTTTCTTCTAATTTCTAGTTACGATAATAGAGTTATATCCACATTAGGAACAGTTGATTAAGATGTTAATCCTTCATTCTGTAAAATTTTCGAACTTTCTGTTGTACAACCGACATTAGGTCCCGTGTGGTATCCTCAGAAACGCCAGCCATGACGATTCTTCATCTCCAGTTTCTGATTAACTAGAGCCCAATACTTCTTTATTTGGTGAAGTGCTGAACGGGTGGATTGAAAGTTTTTGGCACGTATTTGACCACTTGTACCTTATACCAGTGCAGGACGAATTTCGCATAGTGACAAGAGGCCGAAACAGAGCTAGAGCGTCGTGGTTTCCAATAAACACGCTAGTAGCACATTTGTTGAAAATCAGTCAAAGAAGCTAAAATTTGGCTCAATTAAGTCACAATCAAGTTGCTGCTACTAATTACGAAAGAGATGTGTTGCTTGGGCAGTAGCAACCGCTTTTAAAGACATTCTTTTTTGTACTCATTCTTATTGATAGTGCCGGTAGAAACGAAATTTTAAGATTTTCGACAACTACTTATGGTCAGCCAAATTAAATAGTTCTTAGGAAAATGCTCGGCAATGGTTCTTTTACATTGTGGTCTTAAAATCCAGACCCGAAAGCTGCTTAGAGTCTTCGAGTACGTTTTTTTTTCGTTGACCATTATGATACAAGAAAATGTTTGCGATAAATTGTAGTAAAGCACTTAGAAAATTTTACAGTATTCGTTCGGTAATCCGATTTACCGGATTTCGGTAAAATTTTACAGTATTCCGCTAAAAAAATTACCAGAAAATAACCGAATACTGTAAAATTTTCTAAGTGGGATTGTTTGCCTTCAGTCTTGTTATCTACTTTACTTTTAGTTCGTATGATTTTGACTGCCAACTTTTTGTACGTATGATTTTGACATCCCCAACCGTTCGTAAGAAATGTATTAGTGCACTTCCACTTGATTAGACGCCATTTTACTGAATTTATCAAGAATGTTGTACATGCTGTACCATGAAATAAAGTGGAGAGTTCCAAACAATTCTATACATTGTTAACGATATGCGTATCAGGTTATTCAACTTCTGATCGTTGTGTCTTACTGTCTGGATGACATTGTTTGACATTGCCTTAGCCAGCAATACTAGCGATATACAGGGGATAGACAAAATGATCGGGACAGGCAAATTTTTGATCAACTTTGCAGTGCTCTAACTTCATGAAATATTATCCGATTTCAATTGCTCAAGAAGCATTCGACGGGGAATTCAATGTTATTTTATGTCTTGGTAACAAAATTGGCCATGGTCACCGGATACCGGAGTTGTTTCGGGTTTCCGGAGGGGCTATTTTACATGTTGACTTTGCGATGAATTTTCGTACAAGATGACGTTGTCAAACTTCTTTTTTCAGTAAACACACAAAAAAATAAAACATTTCCCAAGCGAATGAAAGGTCGATCACAGGAATCGGCCTTAAATTGACCGAGATATGGCCATTTCCGTGAAACAGGTTCTGATGAAGGGTCCTGGATGCGGTCAGTTCTTTATTTTACTCAAAACATGCTATGTCACAGCTTTTTTTCTTGTTTTTTACCACAAAGCTTATTATAAACGAAAAGTGGATCTTTGGCAATATTGGCCCCTCCCGGAACCACCGGAACGACCCCGGGGGAACCTGTAGTAGGGGCCAATTACGATTTTACTCGAAAGCATGCCGTGCAGCTGCTCTATCTTCATGATTTTTCATAAGTATGATTTTTATACACATGAGATGGCTATTGGCTATATTGGCCACTCCCTGGACCGCCGGAACGATCCCGGGAGAACCTGTAATAGGTGCCAATTACGATTTTACTCCAAAGCATGCCGGGCAGCAGCTCTATCTTCATGATTTTTATACACTTGAGAAGGCTATTGGCTACATTGGCCACTCCCTGGACCGCCGAAACGACCCCGGGGGAACCTGTAGTAGGGGCCAATTACGATTTTACTCGAAAGCATGCAACATGTTCTACACCAAATCCTTTTTACACGTATTTTTATTTTTACGCGAGTTTTCGAAATAACACAGTTCACGATGGCTACGATTCTTACCGAGTTTCAACGTGGCCGGATCGTTGGTGCGCGAGAGGCAGGAGCTTCGATTGCCGAAACGTGCAAAATAGTCGGCGTTTCGAAAACCACCGTTTGTCGAATCATGGCGGAGTATGAGGCCGGAAAAATTTCACCCGGTAAATGTACTGGACGGAGACGAAAGCTTGGTAGTCGACAGCAACGGGCGTTGAAACGGATTGATAAGGCGGATAGAAGGATTTCGGCTTTTAAAGCAACAGCAGCCTTGAACGACTCAATTGAAGAACCTGTATCAACAAGGACTGTCCGGAGGGAGCTGCACAGAGTGAACCTGCGTGGGCGGGTAGCAATTGCCAAGCCGCTTATAAAGCCAGCGAATGCAGCGAAGAGGAAGCGCTGGTGTAAGCTCTATGCCGCTTGGACAGAAGCCCAGTGGAGGAATGTAGTCTATTCAGATGAATCCTCTTTCACGCTCTTCCCAACAACCGGGCGGGTGTACGTGTGGCGTTCACCTGGAGAGGAGTACGACAAAGATTGCCTGCTTCCCACTGTGAAGCATGGTGGGGGATCGGTAATGGTCTGGGGCGCGATTTCCTGGCATGGGGTTGGTCCAATTGTCGCTGTAAAAGGCAAAATGAAGGCTGACCACTACAGAACTATATTGGATGAGCAGGTATTTCAACTGTTGGTGACATATGTACTCTACAAAGACTTATTATTTTTAAATTTCAACTAGGTGCTTCCCATGATGCGATCCATTTTCCCAGAAGGGAACGGCGTCTTCCAGGATGACAACGCTCCCATCCACACAGCGAAGTCCATCAAGAAGTGGTATGAGGATCACGCAAGTGATTTCGATCACCTTGAGTGGCCTGCTCAGTCACCGGACATTAATATTATTGAACCATTGTGGTCAACATTGGAAGCAAGGGTGCGAAATGTTTTCCCACCACCTTCGTCTTTGAAGGAACTGGAGAAAACTTTGATCGACGAGTGGTATAAAATACCTGTAGACGTGATCCAAAACCTCTACAGCTCCATCTCAAGGCGGATTGAAGCCGTTCTTGATGCGGACGGAGGACCCACTCGCTACTAATAAAACCCACTCTTCCCTATACTTCATCAAATTATTTCTTGCATATCCGAACCAAAGCTAAATAAATTGATCGTTAAAGCTACCAGGAAGCTGGTTCAGGCTAGCTAGTGAATCTTATAGTTCACATTTTGGAGTAAAATCGTTATTGGCCCCTGCTACAGGTTCTCCCGAGGGCCGTTCCAGCGATCCAGGGAATGGCTAATGTAGCCAATGGCCTTCCCAAGTCCATCGAAACCATGTTTACGAAAAATCATGAAGATAGAGCTGCTGTACGGCATGCTCTGGAGTAAAATCTTAATTGGCCCCTACTACAGGTTCCCCCGGGGTCTTTCCGGTGGTCCAGGGAGTGGCTAATGTAGCCAATGTCCTTCTCAAGTGTATAAAAATCATTTTTATGAAAAATCATGAAGATAGAGCTGCTGCACGGCATGCTTTCGAGTAAAATCGTAATTGGCCGCTACTACAGGTTCCCCCGGGGTCGTTCCGGTGGTTCCAGGAGGGGCCAATGTAGCCAATGTCCTTCTCAAGTGTATAAAAATCATATTTATGAAAAATCATGAAGATAGAGCTGCTGCACGGCATGCTTTCGAGTAAAATCGTAATTGGCCCCTACTACAGGTTCCCCCGGGGTCGTTCCGGTGGTTCCGGGAGGGGCCAATATTGCCAAAGATCCACTTTTCGTTTATAATAAGCTTTGTGGTAAAAAACAAGAAAAAAAGCTGTGACATAGCATGTTTTGAGTAAAATAAAGAACTGACCGCATCCAGGACCCTTCATCAGAACCTGTTTCACGGAAATGGCCATATCTCGGTCAATTTAAGGCCGATTCCTGTGATCGACCTTTCATTCGCTTGGGAAATGTTTTATTTTTTTGTGTGTTTACTGAAAAAAAAAGTTTGACAACGTCATCTTGTACGAAAATTCATCGCAAAGTCAACATGTAAAATAGCCCCTCCGGAAACCCGAAACAACTCCGGTATCCGGTGACCATGGCCAATTTTGTTACCAAGACATAAAATAACATTGAATTCCCCGTCGAATGCTTCTTGAGCAATTGAAATCGGATAATATTTCATGAAGTTAGAGCACTGCAAAGTTGATCAAAAATTTGCCTGTCCCGATCATTTTGTCTATCCCCTGTATAAGCAAAAATTATCAGGAGATAATTAAAATCGATAATCTGCTAATGTCCTGTAATATTTGTACTAATGATGTCAGTTAATCCCAAGTAACCACAAGCATTATATTATTGCACTTATTCAACCCAAAATCAACATTGGTAATGCGGGATTGAATCAATTCAACAGTTGTCAAGTAATGAAGCGTTAGATTCGCTTAAGAATGAGAGATGCATTACCAATGCAATAATGCTACTTTATCAATGTCTTATGGTATTCCAAAAGATATAGCTTAGGTTCGATCTTAGTGGGGCCCTTTTCAGCTTTAATCCAACTTCAATGATGCCCTAGACGTAATACATATGCCCTATATATGCTATTACATCCTCGTGGTTACTTGGGATGTATATTCTGAACATATTTGCGATGATGTAAACCCAGCATTAGCAACCTGGTTCACACTTTTTATTTCGCTGAAGTGATTGGCTTCAAATTTACCACTGATTAGGATCAACCGGCAGCAAAGCAAAGCAAAAACTTCTGAGCCATCAGCTACCTGCCCAACAGTTGCCCACCAGTGCACCCACGAGCTGCCAGTGCAACAGTATGAGACCTTCCTCACTCACATTTGAAATCTGTGATAGTGAAATTCCATGCATTTTAGTACTATATGCTTAGTCTGTAAAACGAAATTATAAGACATCACAGATAATCTGCCTTATTTTCAATTGCTATCTAAAGTCGAAGGATGACTTTTGATAAATGAAATGATACGCGGGAAAATTTCCATCAGATTGCAGACATCTGGAAAATCTAGAGAGAATATATTAAGTTATTAGCGTTTAATTTGTTTCCATACTTCGTGATGGGCGCTAATTTTTAATTTTCATTCTACACCGTATCCTTGCCGTTAGAGGTAGTCTAATCCAAAAGAAAAAATATTTTTTTTAAAGTGTGCATATTGTTTCAGGAACATTCTGCCAACCTGAACGGAAAAGTATCATCGCTATTAAATTTTGGGGAAAAGGATCTACGGGTAATAACTGATCTGATGACAGATCACTAACCAAGTAAGTATCACTTAAACAAAATTGGAAAAATCGAATCATCATGTCATTTTTGTCGATTTGAAAATGAAACAGCCGAACACATACTTTTCAATTGTGTAGCACTATCCAATCAAAGAAGGTCAATATTTGGAAAAGGGTTACTTGAGCTATCCAAGTTTGGTAAACAAATCCCAGTAGGGTACTAGGCTTTATGACACGAGTCGAACCTAACTGGGATTGTATGCTACATCTCAGTATTGGACACAGTGGTTAAAAGACCCTACAATAATGAAAAAAAGTATCATCGCTATGGTAAACGGTTCTTTAGTTATATTCACATCAATTTAATTGAGAGTAGCTTCCAAGAAAATGAATTTGCGCGTAAAAAAGTATAGTAACGATATCCAGCATACGAGTGGAACAAATCCATTGTTTCGATTTACATGCACTTGTGACCGATTATGTGCATTCGATCAGAATGCATTTCATAGCACATTAATAACCACTCACTCAGTTAAGGAATTTAAAAGCAAAACGTTCTTGATATGCCTCATAGTCTAATCCTAATACAGCCAGCATTTTCTTTATCCATTCATGCATACTTGCCCTGAGGCCTATTGTACTGGCTACAAAAGCTATTTATCAATATTTACCCAACTTTACCTGCTTCTATTCTCTACCATCCCTAGATGCAGTATAACCTGTGTACTGTGTGTTTTAATTGCAACCAACCGATGCGTCTGTGTTCCGGTGTATAAGCCAGAAAAATAAAACAGGAAACGAACTATATTGAGAGTTCCTGCTCTATGCATGATTGATGTCATGTTTAATGTATTTTACTCACCTGTTTTGGGTTGAAGTGTGTTCTGGTTTTATCCATCTTATTTATATGGGCAGAGCTGCCAAGTTATATTTTTATAAAGTCAGGAAGTATATGAAATAAAAATCAGGATAAAATCAGGGATTGGTCATTTTAATGTATAAAAAACTGATGTTAATAAAAATTACCGTTAATTTAAAACCAAAATGATTACATTATCTCTACCAGTTTCATAAATGGCATAGCTACCAGTGCCAAACATTTGATTAGGGTGAATCTGCTTTGTGTAAACAAAGACTTTGTCTGCTACACTTATCGGAAGTCGAATACAATTCCTTCAACCTGAATATATCAGCGACAGAGACATACTGCCTCGTCTTCCTATGAGCGCTTAATTTGTAGAATATAGTTCGAAGACTCACGAAGAACTGCTGCTTCAGCTGCCAGCAGCCTATGAAACGCCCGATCTCGCCCTAATCTAACGTATGGCGTTGAGTAGTATTTGATCATATTTTTATGCAAAGCTTTATTTAAGGCCATTCACAGCTTGAGACCATGGGAGAGTGATATTAAAAACTATGTGCGGCAAAACGGCAAGCCAGCATGTTTAAGATGTCATGTGTCGTTTTCGGTGGAAGAGCGGGCCAGAATAGATTTTTTATTGGCATGATTTTTGGACTAATTCCATACCAGAGTAGCCAACTAGGTTAAAGCTTTGGCAGAACTCCTTTCTTTACTTTTGATTAGTTTATTTATTTCGCTTAAAATTAATTTGGATTGATAAAAAATTACGAAAAATCAGGAAAACTCCAGTGATTTTTTTTTATCAAAATCTGGAAAAAATGGTGCTTGTCAGGATTTCTTAGGCAACAGGCTATTACAAGTCTGGAAAATCCTGAAAATCTGGGAACATTGGCAACGCTGTATATGGGAAACAATAGGCCTGTGATAAAAATTTCCCATGAAACTAGGCTTTGTTTTATAATTTTGGATTTTCTTTCAAATTCCGCAGAGTGAAAATTTGCCACCAACATCTTTGTAAGTTTTATTTTACGACATGATCACATTCTCCCTACAACAAGTAGAGCTTGTTTGTGTAAGAGTTAATCCTAAGAAAATGTAAGCGTTTTGTTCAACATTGAAGCAGAAATGAACCCTTTTCAGGTTAGTTTTACAAACCACGTCTATCTTCAGTTCAAACGACTACAGTATTGTACACATAAGATTTCACCTATCTTAATTAGAAAATCAATCTAAATTTCGCTATTAAATTCGTCCATCCTATAATTCGATACGTTTGTGTTCCATCATGTTTACAGAATTTCGTCAGCCGGAGCAGGTTCGACAAACAACTGCCCCGTCTGAACACTATCACCCTCATCATCCCCGCAATTGTCCCTGTGTTGCGCTTCGAGAAGCGGAAGTTTCACGTGTCTACACTCGATGGAACCTCGCCGCCAAGTACTGAGCCCTCCATCGACATGTCCGCTAGATGATCCGTTGATCTTTACCGGTTTGGAATCATCACCAATCAGCTTACTGTTTACCATGTCACTCGACGGATCCATCCCGTTAAATGCGCCGTCCAAAATTGTCGTTGTTGTTGCGTCCGCCGAGGGGCTCCGATCGTTCGTTGGGGACAAGCTCGATGGCTGGTAAGGCTTTTTACCGCTACCGTACTCCTTTAGTCAGACCTTCTCTTCGCCGGGAACGGGTGGACCGCTACGGATGAACTGCAATCGGACCGGCTTGTATTATGGTTTGGAATTTTGACACAAGTGTGTGGGTGGGTAGAATTCGGTTTTATTTCGAGACGCAGCCGTTCCGAAAGCCAAAAGAAGCAAGTTGTTTTGGTTTGTTTGGAATTGCACAGGAAGGGGAGGAGAGGCTCGATTAATATGAGACATTATCACACAGCTACATTAGTACATAGAACACAGAACGTCTAGAACGAGTGCATACAGTTAGAGACGGGAGGAAATCAAATCCTGGACAACTATTGTTCCGTTGTTTTTTAAGGCACGAAATTTACCTAACGGAAAAAAAATACTCTAAACGAATTGGGAATTTGGAATAGACGGGGGCACAATCATACGTTTCAAGTGGAGAACGGACACAAGCAACAAACTAAAACTACGGTCTATGACTTTCACTGGGATTCGAATGACAGTTTACTCGGATTTCAATCATCAGCCGTTTATTTCCTTTCTACAAACAATCTTCATAAATAAACTCACATCTCATGTCGTAACAGAGCACAAAGACATACGCACTTGTCTAGATAAAATCTTTCACATCGATCAGTTGGTATGGTTACTGGTGTAAATAGAGTTAACAGTAGGTACTAGTGACAGTCATTACAGAGGAATGCCTAGCCTTTCGCTTCAGGTGTTTAACAACAGTGTTGGTAGGTTGGTTGGTAAATGGGCAGGGTTGTACAATCAAACACCGATAAACAGAACATAGACAACAGAGGATCAATGAATGGTCAGTTAAGTTCACGGGCTATTTGAGGTTTGGAAGGGTTGATTTATTGATTGGAAGGAACTAAGCAGGGGAACGGATAGTGAATTCCCTTTATTGTTACAAAGAACGCCTGAAGACGGCGAGTTAGCCTCACTATTACTATCACTACTAATACACTACTTCTTATACGTTAAGAAACAAATGGTCAAAAACAGAAAGCTAGGAAAAGTGGAATGGACAAACGGTCCAAAGAGTAAAGGGTCGCAGGACAACAAATCGAGTTATCAAAGGTTCAACGGCAAAAGCTCCGTGGCTGACTTTTGGTCATCCGACCTTTCACCTTTCGTCTCTCAACCCTTGGTCCTTTCGACCTTCAATCTTTCGACCAATTGTCATAGATTCCTGTTTTTTGAGGTGTTTCAGGGCGATTTGTTAAAGTAAGAACATCGCATAGTTCCTCAGACTAGCTGTGCATTTCTTTTCTTTTTTTTTTGTAGAATGGGTAAATTCGGATAGCCCTTGGAAGCGGGAGGACTGGAACTCACTGCCGTCGGGCGTCTTTGAGAAGAGATTTACTTACGGACACTTGCGTCGCGGTGTAGGAGTTGGTACGAGTCCGCAAGAACACGGTGCGCCACTTTCGTTTCACTTGTGCGATTACCTCTCCGTTGAAGAAGCAGAACAGGACGGCTACAAATAGACCCTGCAGAGAGCGAAAGAACAAGCGAAATTTGATTCGATCAATTAGTTGTTCACTTATGTTATTCTATAGTTTCCTCACTTGGAATGACGCCGTGAACGCCGATATCGTTTCGTACGTTCGCTCGTACGGATGCCCTGGATCGGGTCGAAACGGAGTTAGCATATACTGTAGGCCAAGCAGGGGAACAAGCAGTAAGGTAGCCCTGAAATAATCGCAATAAATTCAAATCAATCGCCAATTGCTTTTTAATGGAATTCACTTATACATGATTGAGTGTTATGATCGTCTCACCTGAACGCTTGCAGTATCGTTCGCGATGGACCAGTTCCTTGTGGGCCAGCCGGAGCTTTAAGCTTCAGCAGCACTACCCGTATAATGTTGCACATAAATAGCAAGTTGAGCAGCATCGAGATGCATACCGGAGCAACTAGAACGGTCGCGTAGGAGGTCTCGTTCATCCAGCATCTGAAGTTGATTGAAGGTTTGTTAGATACGGGTTGCAGATACTCAAAGCTACCAGTAAGGTTTACTTTGAAATTACATCCCCACTTGATGCTCTTCATCAATTGCGGGTTAGAACGCAAAAGTTTCACTAATTGGCTCCAATCAATCGAGTTGCAAGCCAGACATAAATCTTCATCAATTGTTAGGTGTATGTGAGAAAAGCAATCTAAACTCTCTATTGCAGGAATAGGGTTGGTGGGGTTTTTCGGGCAACCACTATTATCGAAACAATCACAATTACATTCATTCTTCTTCCATCAAATCAATTTTCTATGACCTCAAACCACACGCGCCCATTTCACCCCCACAACCCCATCGCAATGGCAATGAATGGGAAATCCTTCTCAAACAAACACATTTTCATACGTACTCTATCGTATCCATCGGCGAGCTGGCGTAAGCTCGCAGAAAGCCATACACTATGATCACGAGACCTGGTGCGGTCCAGCCGAGCACCACCAGCCAGTTGACGAGCTTTTTCTCCGAGACAAAGGCCGACACCAGGACCGTGTGCAGATAGAATCCTTCGCACAGCATCCACGCGTAGTTGGTCAGGAGAAAGTAATGCAACACCAAGTGCAATCCGATGCAGGGTGCCTGTGGACGGAAGGTATGAAGTTGGCGGTGTAGTAAAGATTGGTAGGAAGGTGGGCAAAATTATATCCGACGGTTGTGAGGTTTAATGAAACGTTAGAAAAGAAGGTTAATGAAAAGCTCGGCACTACGACTGCATTTACGATTAGAGCAGGTGCTGTTAGTCTATTATTTGAGAGCGCGGTGACCGAGTGGGGTTGTTCAGATCTTGACGAAATGTTTATTGATATTAATAATTAATTTATTAAGTGTACTAATAGTTAAGTCTCAAGTCAAAAGAAAACCATAAATTATATAATTATAAGTGCTTAGACAATTAAGAATTTAAAATTAATGTGTTATCTAAACCATACTTTAAACTCCCACCCATCTCCCCATCCTTGATTTGTTATTCCTTTTAACCTCGAGACGGCCACGAGTAATCGGTTCTATCCCCCTAACTTCAGTTTTAAGATAAATGATGTATACAAATATGAAAACTTGGCTCTGTAAAGTTTGATCCGATTGAGCTTGTACAAATAAATGATTAATAAATAAAAAAAATACTTAAGTCGATTTAATCCACAAATGGTGAGTATGATTTTACGTTGTCACACCACTTTGTTTTTGCTCGTAGCAGAACATTTTTATAGATTTTTAAGAACTATGACCAATATATATGGAACAGCAATGTGAAATTTATTTATTATGAATGTTTAATCCAGTAAGGATTAATCCAATAATCAAAGAAAGTGACTCAAAATCTTGAAAAAAATGTATCAGAAATCATTTCTTTTTCACTTTATTAAAATTTTACGAAGCTATTACAGAACCAAATCAATATCATTTATTGTATTTGATATCGTTGTGGTTTTCGTTTCACTTCATTAGTCTATTAGTTTTTGTCTTCACCACTCTACTTACATGAATCTAAAGCTATACTTTTACGTAAACATTTTCCTTTACTTCAACTGCTTCCTAGATTTTTACTTATTTACGTTTGACTTTTTCTTTGCTACCCTTCTGTTTCTCTGTTAATTTCATTTTTTATTCTCCACGGCTCCTTTATTTTTACCCAAAAGCCTATTTTTACCTTTAACTTCATCTCTATATTTACCTCTTTTTCTACATGCTACTTTATCCTTAACGTTCGCTATGTATTTTCCTTTTCATTTTACATTACCACTAGCTATATCTTTACCATTTACTACTCCTTGCATTATCCATTTTAATTTCCCTTCTTCTATTGATTTTTTCTCCTTCCATCTTCCTCTTGAGTTCGACTTATTTATTTGTTACTTTTCCTCTTTTAAGTTTCGTCTCCTTTTACACTTTGCCAAAAATTTGACGTTGACAAACGTTTGCATTTAGCTCGAAATTAGTTTATTTTTTTTCATAAGCCTTCAATTTTAAACTATCTTGCTATAATTTCTTATAATTTTTTCTCTTAATTTTCTCTTTCTCTTCCATTTCTTCTAACCAATGCTTCACCATTTTAACAAGAACCTCAGTCTTGAGATTTACTCTTAACCTTTATCGTATTTTACACCGTATTCTCATCATAACATTTTCGGTGAATGCTATCTTTCACAACTTGTTTGTTTCAATTCTCTCTTTCCATTTCTTTCGATTTCCATTTTTTTTCCTTATATTTTGTGTTTCTGTACCTTTTTGTTTGAGTTTTGTAACTAAAAGAAACTTATTAATGACCTTACCTACCTAACTAGCCTAACTTTGCCTTAAACTGTTCGATTTCATGTTCCTCTTATTCCCTTGTCATTTCCTCTTCCGTTTTCATTTCCTTTTCTATTTAAGTTTCACTTTTTGCTATTACGTGAAACAGGAAAAGGTGAAACCCTTTTATTTTACCGCTACCGATATCATCAACGCGATATTTTCTTTAATATTAGCCTTCAAACTTCAAGATCAATTATCCTAAAGAATTATGTTGAAATCACATTTCCTAAGTTTTTTGCCGTTTATAACTACTTTTTTTGCCGTTACTTTCTACTTTTGCTCTTAATTTTTTTCATTTCGCTTAATGATTCCATGTCTAAACTGTTTTCATCTTCTTTTTCTTTGCATTTTTCGTTACCCTACCAATTTAATGACCTCATAATTTTCATTTTTTCTCTTTCCTCTTCCTCATTGTTTGACTTCTACTTCTCCGTTTTCTTATCATTTTATTTTTATCTCTTTTATATTTTCGTTACTGTTTCCTTGCTTTTTCTCATTATTTTTCCCGTTTCCTTATTTTTTCTCTTATGTTTTTGTTCCTTTCTTCTTCCTCCCTCATATGCTTTTTCTTTTTCTCTTATGTCTCTTGTCCTCTTTGCTTTGTATTTTCTTTTCATTTTCCATTTCATTTTTTCATGCCTTATCTTTTTCCTTTTCATTTTTCGTTTGCTTATTCCTATTCTTTTCCCTCTTTCTTTTTGTTGTTCTTATTTTCCTCTTCGCTTTCTTCTTCTTCTCCTTGTACTTGTCCTTCCTTTTCGTTTCTTCTTCTCTTTCTCTTGTAATATCTCTTATTTTTTTCTTTTCTTGTTCTTTTTATTTTGCCTTTTCTCCGTCTTTTCCTTTTATATTTTCTCCTGTTTTTTCTTCTTTTTCCTGTTCTTTTTCTATATATTTCGGTTTCGTTTCCTATATTTTGCTCAATTTCTTCTTCTTTTCCTTTGCCTTTCTCTCTTCCTCTTTCTTTTCTTTTCGGTTTCATTTTATTTTTCTATTCCTTTTTGTCTTTCTTCTTCATTTTCCTTTTCTTGTTCTTTTTCTTCTTCGTTTTCTTTTTTTTTGATTTTCCTTCTTCCTTTCGTTTTTCTTTTGCATTTACTGTTTCTCTTCTGTTTTCTCTCTCTTTTCCTTTTTCTTTTTCTCTTCCATTTTATTTTTCTTTCTTTTTTTCTTTTTATTTTACATTTTCTTTTTCTTTTCTCCTTTCTTTTTCTTTTTCTTGTTCATTTTCTGTTTCTTTTTTTTATCTTCCCTTTTCTTCTTCTTTTTGTCTTCCTTTTTCTTTTTCTGTTCCTTTTTCTTTTCATTTTTCTTTTTCTTTTCCTTTGGCGTTTTTCCTTTTTTTTCTATTTTTTTCTTCTTCTTTTGCACTTTCCTTTTCTCTTTCTTTTTCTTTTCCTTTTTCATTCAACCCTCTTCAACTGCTCTTTCCCATGTCCTCCTGCATTTTACATCTGGTTATTTTTTTTTCTTTTTCCATGTTTTTATTTGGAGGTTTATTTATATTTTGCATGCCTTACCCCAATCTCTTAATTAACTATAACATTCCTATTTACGTTGTAATTACATGACTTAACATGTCATCCCCGTTTTGATTATAAATTCCTGATCCTTCCTCCCTCTTTTTGTAAATTTATTGCTGTTCCTTTTCTTGTAGCTTACACTCTTTATCATTTTTCATTTTGTCCTCTCATATGCGTTGCCTTCCCTTTCGATTTGTTATACTATTTCCTCTTTTTTTCCACTATGCTATGGCACTCCTACTGTCACCTTCCTTCATTTTCATTTTCTATTCCCTCTTCTCTTCTTGCTTATAATTATACTTTTATGTTTCCATTTTCTCATTCATTTTCTTCTATTTGAATTTCTTTCCTGTACCTTTTTTTTTAGTTTCTTCCCTTCTCTATGGATGTTTCCTTTTTCTACTCTTCCGTTCTTTTCTCCTTTCATTTGTCCCATTAAATTTAAATTCAATTTTCTTTCATTTTTTAATCTTTTTTTTTCCTTTCTTCCTTTTCATATCCTATTGCTCTCTATTCTTCTTTTCTTACATTTTTCTACTTTTCCCCTTCTTTGTCCTTTCATTTATACTCTTTAGCTTTCGTGTCCCAATCTCTTCCTATTTTTGTTCGATTTATTTACCCTTCTTACATCAATAGAAGGGTATTAAGATCGCTTGAAAACTCGACTTTTTATCCGAGGCCCACAGGGCCGAGTGTCATATACCATTCGACTCAGCTCGACGAACTGAGCACATGTCTGTGTGTATGTATGTGTGTGTATGTGTGTGTGTGTGTGCGTTACAAATAATGTCACATCGGTTTCTCAGCCATCTGTGAACCGATTTCAGTTCTGTTGACGGCAAATGGAAGCTACAACATTTCCATAGAACGCTATTGATTTTTTTTCATTCGGACATTTCGTTACGAAGATATAAACGAAACAGTACTTGAAGGCCTATTATAATAGTAATCAAACAGTTTAGTCTCCGATTACATACTGAGCTATTTGTGTACCGATTTTAGTTTTGTTGGTGTTAAAGTTATAAAATCTCTAAATAACTGGTAAAAATTTCCTTATGATTGGATAATCCTTCATGGAGATATGACCAAAACAATACCTGAGAGCACATAATTGTGAGATGACAATATACTCGTTGCAGTGCAAAACCGCAAAAACAAGACCAATCACACCAATCGATGCCGCTTGCATTCTATTGTGTCGCATCTGGAGCGTTGTATAGCACATACAGCGGACTAGCCACACTATGCGACTGTATAGAATTAGAGCAGCATCGATTGGCTCGAGTGGTCTGGTTTTGAACTGCAACGAGTATATTCGAAAATTACACAAAGTCTTCATTTACTATTTTCAACGAATATGGACTTATTAAGCATCTTGAATCCAAATCGATAATCAAAATTGACGATTATATGAAATTGCTAATATTTATGTAATTTCTCCTTTTATATAACTAACAGAAACAGGTCATTAAAGACTATTAATAGTTATATTTTAATCACATCGATGAACAGTACGTTAAGGATTGTCGAACGAAATCATTTTTAAACACAAAATATGACATATCGAATATTCCTGGACATTCCTGGAATTTCTGATGAAAATATGTATCCAGTACCATATTGGCCACATTTGAGTTCGTAATTCTGATAAAGTGTAAGAAGGGTTCAGTCGCACCATCGGTGGATTAATTCAGGTTTTTGCCTTTAATTTCGCTTTTTCTTTTTCATTCCTTTCCCTTTCTTTGCCCTTTTCTGTTCCTTTTGTTTCATTTCCCTTTTCTTAACATTACTTTTTTCACTACTTTTATCGTGTTTTTATACATATTTTTATTCCTCTCATTACCCCCCACAGAAAATCAACAGTTGCGCCAAATTTTCTCTCGTTCACTTGTAAGCCAAAGCAAGCGTGAGCAACGAAACCGCTTGCAATCTTTCTTACAACAGACTAGATTCAAGCGTTTCTGGATACAGTTGAGAAAAAATGTTCTCTCATTTTATGACAAATCCAGCATTGCATTTATTTGCATTAGATAACGCAGAAAGTTCCTTTCTCTTTCCTCGCTTTACGTGTTTTTATTTTTCATTCTTTATACTTTTCCTTTTCGTTTCGTTTACCTTTCCTTATTCTTGCTTTTTCTTTTCCCTTTCTTTCTCCTTCCTTTTCTCTCCTGTATCTTTCTCTTTCATATTTTTTTCCTTTCTCTTTCTTTTACTTTCTTTTCCCTTTCCTCTCTTTTTCTATTCATTTCCTTTCCCTTTTCCGAACTTTTTCTTTCCTTCTGCCCTTCCTTTTCTCTCTCTGTCCTTGCCCTTTCCCCTTTCCTTATCCTTTTATTTTCCTTTTCTTTTCCTTTGCCTACCATTTTCCTTTCTTTACCCTTTTTATTTCCTTTTCCTTCTCATTGCTATCCCTATGCTCTCTCTTTCTTTTTCTTCTACCCGACTTTTCTTTTGCCGTGATGTCATTTCTTTTTGTTCCTGGTTTGAATATCAATTAACGTTTAAAAACTCAAAAGAAATTAAACTGTGATCCTGAAACTCCCTGCCAAGTGTGTGCTGTTCGCTCATAGTCTCTTTGAACACACTACTCTTGAGCAATTTACAGATCGATTTAACTTCACAAGTTTTCCACGAGTTTCAAATCATCCTCCATCTCCATCTTATAGATCACATCAGAAACAGTCAACAAAATGAACAACCCCACAAACCCGGCAGCATCAACACTTGCGCACGTAAAACTGACGTCTTTCCGCTTTTCATATACCTCCCACGGCTGCTGACTTACCCCATTGTGCTTGAGAACATCCGGATCTGCCAGCACCATTCGGTACCAAAGCAGCCAGAGCGTGTTGTTTGAGGCGAACGACGCGAACAGGTTCATGTGTAGCGTTATGCGAGCGCATTTCAGCGACCTTGAATCAAAAGGAAAAAAAAACCAATTGAATGAAAGAACAGCATTAAGCTATGTAGGAAAATTGGTTCAAGTAAAACCGGAAAGCAGGAGTGCTAAAAAGCAATTTGGATATGCAGGAATCGCCTTTGCAAAGCAATCAGTAATGCCAATAATACAAAGGAAAGGGTCGCGTTATTTTGGGAGGATACTTTTTTTCAGATCGTTTTTCGCCTAGAGGAATGCTGACCCATAAGCGGTTTGCCCCAGACGCAATCAGAAGCAGACGGTATCGCGAGCGCCACTTGTTGTGAAATCACTTGATGACCGGTTCGCTGGACAATTTTCATGGCATTAAGAGGAAAAAGGGTTGCCTGTCCCAAAAAAAAACGGCATTTTCTTTAACGATGAAGAAGGAATCAAAAAGGATTGGATGGAATTCAGGCAAAAATTTTCGATAATTGGAATATTTAGCTTACCTAAAGTAACTTAAAATACCAAGCGATAGGATGAGGGCTATCAACGAAATCGAGTATCCCGTTTCGTATATGGTTCTCACTTGCTGCCTCCACTGGATCCACGCAGACATGTAGGAGAATTCAAATCAAAACAAACCACAATTCCATTGAAGGGTCAATCCAATTAGCAACAGAACTGCAACAGACTTACCTCGAAATCATCATAATTGATACAGGTTGTGTAGTTGGACCAGGTTTTATTAGTCGACGGATGCCGGAACCATTCCCCGTGCTCGTCACAAACTTTGTGTGCGAATCCTATATTGGAAAAAGAGAATGCCGAAAAATAGAATGAGTTGCATTATTCCACTTGAGTAAGTTCCTGAAAACTTTTCTTACTGGTAGGATCAAATCCAGAGATGAACTGTGGACACAGTTCATATGCAGAGTTTCCCGCTAACGTATCCGGCCAACACTGCCATCCATCCCAGGTCCCTCGACAGAAGAGTCCTAGCGGAGCAGGGAAATGAAGTTTTTGTAATTAGTATAATGAAACGAAAAGTTCTGTGATGGATTCTTTCGCATTCGACAAGAGTGTAATATGCAATTAGTGGGAATTTGTTGGAAAACTTTCGAGAATGGCGTGTACTCGATTCCGTGTGTTGCACTAGTTTAAAACTGTTGGTGTGAACTCGGTAATGGTCTCTCGATGTGCCATTCACGCTTTTCTGCGGTAATTAAACTTGTTACACATGAGCGGTGGATCTTGCAGTTAAACAAGTTTACCACAAGCATCTCGAAAGAGAAATAATTAATGATGCCAGTTCGTGGGAAACAGGGTCGGGCAATAACGGTTTTCATACTTCTATTGTGGAAGCGTTCACGGATATCGTTAAATAATGAAGACCCGTTTTTGATCTGTTGAAACGTTGCAATATTGTTTGTTGTGATTCTGACCCCACTTAAGGTAATGGTTGCTTAATATACTCTAAAGGTGTGATAAAATATAGATCATTTTTGGTATTTAAACGCGTTTCAAAGAAGAGAGAAAAGAGAAGGCAAGAAATGTGTCTATGGTAGTTACAAAGAATCCCTCACCAGTTATAATAAGGAAATACGGAGATCGAATAGGATACATTGGAATATTTGCCAGGCTGCACAAAATCCATTCTAAAGATCATTCAAATGGGCTGGGCTGTCTTAAAAACGATGATGATTTTTTAATTCACCAGCAAAACATTAGAATTGATGATGAAAACACATTTTCCATGTTCTGTCATCAGTTCAAGTGAAGACCAAAATATACTTGCATCAAAAGTTAGCCTTGATGAAACCAGGACGGATGTTCAATTAAAAATGAATGTAACAACTAGATTAGATAGAGACTGGGGTGATGCTTGTTCTTTGGTCAGTGCAATTTTTACCGAAAGAATAGTTGAATGGGCGATTGACTCATATGAACCCTTCAAATCTACTGGTAGTGATGAAAATTAAGGAGTGTATCTAATATAAGCTATCCACATACATTTGCGTTGTACGCATGTATTTGTGATGGTTTTTTATGCTCTGAACACTGCATGCTGTGCGTTTGACTGTCAGCTTTCTTTTGTTTACTTGTTTGTGCGGTTCAAATTCTGCGTTTTCAAAATATCGCGCATTGAAAAGGAAGTGAATATTAAGGTTCTGGACACATGGCTAAGTGAGAAGGGTATTACTATGCGAAAATTGGCGAAGCGGTTTGGAATTCATCATGCGAGTGTTAAAACCATCATTAATAAGTTTGGGGAACACTATTTTTTGGATGAGCTACCAGGAAGAGGCAGAAAACCCGGTTCTTCCAACCCGAAACTGGAGCAGAAAGTGGTATCTCTAATCATGAAGAACAAATCAATGTCAATACGTGATTTGGCCAAAAAAGCAGGAACGAGTGTCGGAATGATCCAGCGTATCAAGAGGCGAAACCACCTGAAGACCTACAAGAAGCAGAAAATCTCGAAACAAAGTGCAGAACAGAAGAAGCGAGCAGCAACAAGGGCCCGGAAATTGTATTCGCGTCTTTTGCAGCGTCCGGATGCATGCGTTTTGATGGACGATGAGACCTATGTAAAGTAGGACTCAAAAACCCTTCCAGGTCCACAATACTTTACTGCCGTCGTTGTGGAGGATGTGAGCGATGCGGACAGGTCAATTCAAGTGGAGAAATTCGGTCGAAAGGTACTGGTATGGCAAGCAATATGTTCCTGTGGTTTGAAGTCAACCATTTTTTACACTACCGGAACTATAAATGCGGAAATCTATCGATCTGAGTGTCTCCAGAAGAGATTGTTGCCATTATATAAGAAGAATAGTACACCTCCACTGTTTTGGCCGGATTTAGCGTCGGCTCATTATGCCAAAACCACTCTCAATTGGCTTGCGGAACAGGGTATAGATATCATTTTTTCATTTTTCATTTTCATTTTGCAGCACAGGGTGGGGCAGTAAGAGCGCAAGTCAATCCAAGGCTGATAGAGAAGGAGGGGTAATGGCTGACTCGCCACATGCAGGCTACATGATCGCCATGGGTGGGGATAAGGATTAGGTTGGGGGAGGGGTTTGTAGTGTCTTTGGATTGAGATGATTGCGCTGCTACAAATTGGCCTGAAATGTTGAATTTGAATATTAATCGGTACTAGTAGTGAGTGTCTTACCATAAATCTTTTTAAAGCAATTTGTGAATAATATAATTTTGATTTAGTATATACTTACTTGGTCCTGGCTATACTTCTCTTCCTGTGCTCTTGTGTCCTAGGTTGATTTCGAAGTGTTTCCATAGTTGTTTTGAACTTAGTTTTCCAATTATCCTATAGGCTGTACAATTAAATATACATACCATCTTCTTTCCCATTATTGATTTGTCGAGTTTGACTAGGGCAGCATTAAATTCTTGAAGTCCGGAATGAACACTCGTTGCCTCACGGTGTTACGTTAGCCGCGTGTGGGGCTTGAGTTGCATCAGGTACTTGAATGTCACATCCGCTTGCGGCCATGGTGGTTGCAAATCCGGAAGCAGAGAATGAGTAACATAAAAATGAGAAGAAAAATATATTAGTGAGATTATTGGTGATATTCTCATTACGATTTTTCCTTTCCTTGACTAAAAAGTTTGAGTCATTCTAAACTAACCATAAACGAAAAAAAAAAAACTTGTCTCAACCTTACAGTCTTACAGTCTACTCTACATCTTGGGATTTAGTTGTTACCGCAAATTTAAAATATTTCGAATAAGAACTAATTTGAAACTTCTAAGAGAACTAGTCTACCTACTATCTAGCGGGTTTTTTTTAAATTTTTTCCTTTTTATTTATTTACTAGCTGAACCCGGTGCGTGCGCTGCTACGCTTGCAACTAAATGAAATAAAATGAGTTGTTTTTTTTAAAAAGCAGGGGTTAAAACTTCTAACAAAACATGCTTCTTATCCGAGAAATACACGTTTTGTGTTTAAGTAACCTGGATAATTCTCATTTTTGGTAGAAATTTGTGTTTCATTTGTATGGGAGTCCTCCCTTTCAAAGGGGGGTGGTTACTCGAAACACAATTCAATTATTGCCTTCAAAACCTCCCACATGCCAAATTTGTTTCCATTTGCTTGATCAGCTCTCGAGTTATACACAAATTTGAGTTTCATTTGCATGAAAGCACCCTCCCTCTTTCAGAAAGAGGAGGGGTCTTGAACCACCATAGAAACCTTCTTGCCTTCAAAACTCCTCACATGGCAATTTTAATTCGATTTACTTGATTAGTTCTCGAGTTATGAAGAAATTTGTGTCTCATTTATATAAGAGCCCCCCTTCCTGAGAAAATAGGTGTCTCAAACAATCATAAGAACCTTCCCCAGCCCCAAAAACCCCTTCATACAAATTTTCACGTTGGTCGGTTCAGAACTTTCCGAGTCTATAGGGGTCTGACAGACAGACAGACAGAAATTCATTTTTATGATTATAGAAATCTAGCCTCCAAAAACCCCCATATGCTTAATGTGGTTTCATTTACTTGATTAGTTCTCGAGTTATGCAGAAAGTTGCGTTTAATCTGTATGGAAGACGCTCCCCCCTTCAAAAGGGGAGGGGTATTGATTGAACTGCCATAGAAACATTTCTAGCCTCCAAAAACCTCCACATTCCAAATTTGGTTTCATTTGCTTAATTGGCTCTCGAGTTATGCTAAAAATTATGTTTCATTTTTGTGGGAGTCTCCCCTTCCAGAAGGCGGAAGGGTCTCAAACTACATTAGAAACATTTATTTCCTTCAAAAACCTCCAGATGCAGAATTTAGTTCCATTTGCTTGATTTGTTCTCGAGTTATGCAGAAATTCGTGTTTCATTTGTATGAGAGACCCTTCTTTCTGTGAGCGCAGGAGTCTCAAACCACAATAGAAACATTTTTTGCCTTCAAGTACCTCCACCTGCCAAATGTGGTTTCATTTACTTGATTAGTTCTTGAGTTATGCAGAAATTTGTGTTTCATATGTATGGGAGCCTCCCTTTTTAGAGAGGAGAGGGGTCTCTGACTACATCGAAACATTTATTGCCTCCAAAAACTTCTGCATGCTAAATTTGGGTTCTTTTATTTGATTAGTTGTTGAGTTATGTAAAAAAGAGTGTTTCATTTGTATAGGAGCTCCCCTTTTCAGAAAAGGGAGGGGTCTCAAACCATCATAAGAACCTACCCCGGCCCCAAAAACTTCTTCATACAAAATTTCACGCTGATCGGTTCAGTAGTTTTTTTTCGAGGTTCAGGCAGACAGACAGAAATCCATTTTTATATACATAGATAGATTTTTATGAGAGTCTCCCCTTCCAGAAGGCGGAGGGATCTCAAACTACCTTAGGAACATTTATTTCCTTCAAAAACCTCCAGATGCAGAATTTGGTTCCATTTGCTTGATTTGTTCTCGAGTTATGCAGAAATTCGTGTTTCATTCCCCTCTTTCAGTGAGCGAAGGAGTCTCAAACCACAATAGAAACATTTCTTGCCTTCGAAAAATTCCACACGCCAAGTTTAGTTCCATTTACTTGATAAGTTCTCGAGTTATTCAGAAATTTGTGTTTCATTTGTATGGACCCCCCCCCCCCCCTTGGGCCCCTTGCAAAAACCTTCACATGCCAAATTTGGTTCCATATGCTTGATTAGTTCTCGAGTTATGAACAAATGTGTGTTTCATTTGTATGAGAGCCCCCCTCTTACAGAGGGCGGAGGGGTGTCGAGTCACCTTAGAAATATTTCTTGCATTCAAAAATCTCTACCTGACAAATTTGGTTCCATTTGATTAGTTCTCGAGTTATATAGAAACTTTTGTTTCATTTATATGGGACCTCCCCCCTACCAGAGAGAGAGGAGGGGTCTCATACTATCGTAGAAACAATCATTGCTTTTAAAATCCCCGCTAGTCAAATTTGGTTCCATTTGCTTTATTAGATCTAGAGTCATGCAGAAATTTCAGATTCATTTGTATGACAGCTCCCCTTCTAGGAGAGGGGAGGGGTCTCAAACCACCATAGAAACATTTTTTGTCTCCAGAAAACCCCACATGTTAAATTTGGTTCCATTTGCTTGATTAGTTCTTGAGATATGCAGAAACTTCTGTTTCATATGTATGGGAGCCTCCCGTTTTAGAGAGGGGAGGGGTCTCTGACTACCATATAAACATTTATTGCCTCCAAAAATCTCCGCATGCTTAATTTGGGTTCCTTTGCTTGATCAGTTCGCGAGTTATGCAGAAATTTGTGCATCATTTGTATGGGAGCCCCCCTTTCCAGAGAAGGGAGGGGTCTCAAACCATCATAAGAACCTACCCCGGCCCCAAAACCTTCTCCATACAAAATTTCACGCTGATCGGTTCAGTAGTTTTTGAGCCTTTGAGGTTCAGACAGACAGACAGACAGACAGACAGACAGACAGACAGACAGAAATCCATTTTAGTGTGGTATGAGGGATACAATCTCATCGCCTCGCATTACACGCACCAATAAACTTTAAATTAGAGCGGCCGGTGTTCGAAATCTTTGAACTATGCAAACAAGGAAGTAACTAGAAAACAATAACCCTAGAACCCCACCGCGTCCTATCTCTAATATAGCAGCTTGTCCTCGTGCGTCTTAAGTAACACTTTTCTATGACTATGTGCTTCACTTCGAACAGTAAGATAATTACCCCGACCAAAACATTCACTCTTTTCGAAGATGTTGCAATTACATAGACTAATTTTTTTTTTTTTAGGGTATCTAGCTAGAGCTGCGTGACAGCTTGGTTGTCAAGACTAGACCCTTTCCCAACGTCACCTTTACTATGACCAATACCTTAGAAGCAATAGCCTATGTTGGCCACTTGAGCACTAATTGAAGTATTTGGTATTGGACAGTAGTATTTTTGAAAATTTCAGTTTCAATTTTCCCGCGATGATGTTTTGTTATGCAGTCGTAAGATGGAAGCTCCAATTAATACCTAAAATAAAGCCCCCAGTGCTGAAGTCATCTCTGTACCGTATGCAGTCGTAAATAGATTTCTAAAAATATGTGAATTGCCCAACAATAATTCTTAGGGACGACATTCAGGCCTTTGATGTAGTCTATGTTGACAACTAGTAGTACTGAAGTCAACCCCAAGAAGTACTGCAACAAGAGTATACCCAAAATTTATTATTCATACAGCGAATGATATTTCTAGGCAATTACGATAGTGCGCCTATGTTGGCCACTTACAGCACTGAGGTATCTTCTAATAATACTTCCAAACGATTGAATTAGTATGTAATGAGCTTCAATTTTAAAGTGTGTTATAAGGGTCAGTCAGTCAGGTTGTTTTATGCCAATTTACCTTAGTTTTCCGATGATCCAGACTCAGGAGTACCGTTCTAACATACATACCATCTTCTTTTCCATTACATACGGCTCACGGTTTCCATGATACTCTCTGATTTGATGAATTTTACCTGGGCAGCATTCAGCTCTTGAAACCCGGAATGAACATTTGTTACCTCACGTTCTATTCCACCAGGTACTTATTGTGTCGCTCAGGGCCATGATGGTTGTAAAACTGCTGGCAGAGAGTGAGTAACATAGAAATTAAAAGAGAATAATTTAGTATTAGTAGCATGCAGGGTTAATGTGGGATTATTGGTGATATTTTCATAAAGGCTTCTCATTTTTCTGACTAAAAAGTTTGAGTCACTCCAAACTAACCATCAAGGAGAGAAAAAAAAAGGAAAAACACTGGCTTGAACCCCACATTACAGCCTACTCTAAAGCTTGGGATCTAGTTGCTATCCCGAATATAGAATATTTCGAATAATAACCTATCACTTTGTCCGCCTTAGTCCATTCTTGTCTTCTGCGTAATTCAGTTAAATTCTATAGTTCTGTTGTGGAATCGTTTACGTTTACTTGTCTGTTCATTGCCTTCTTTTTATTTGTCTAATACAAATCTCTAAGTCGTTTAATTGCTTCAAAGTCTGACAGCAAGTGCAACCTAACAATCTTGGTCTGCTATTAGATTCACTTTTCGGTGGCAAGGTAAAGCTTCTTCACGCCTAGTCCCTATCTATTATTGAAAAATTATCGAGAAAGAAGCCGTCAAAAGATTGTTTATATACCATTGTTATAATGTGTGGTATTTTTATTATAACTCTTTGAAATGAGAAATAACAAAATAAGAATGGTGCCACGTTCGTACACCCAAAAGTTGAAATTGTAGCAAAAAATGCAATTGCAGTTTTTGCAATCATATCTTGAGAAATCCGCATGATTCTGAAATGGCAATTTTCCCCATCATGATCCACAAAGCTTTTTATGGTATAAACAAAGCCATGCAAGTGTGTGCAAGCAGTTATCGCCTAGTGCCTAGTGCCTCCACAGTCACAGCAACCGTTGGGTTTTTGTTCAACCGTCAACAACTTCTCAATATGGGTGAGACAATGGCACAGAACGCCGCTACGCCATATGCCACTGTTGCTATTCCGCTGTCAAGTGTTCTATTTTTATTTGCACTCGTCATCACCCTCCTATCGCTCTCTCATCAAGTCACCATGTGTTTTATGAAATAAACGAAGCCATGTAAGTGTGTGCGACCCACATTTGCTTCATTGTTGTAACGCTGAGTGCCTCGACAACCGAAGCAACTGTAGGGCTTTTATTCCGATCACCTCAACTTGTTGTGGTGATTGGATGGTTACAATGAAGAGCTGTTATGCTGACGGTCGCGGTTCGACTCTCAGTAGCAGATCGTTATCTTTTTTTTTATGTGCCAATTGAATTTACTACTACTAATCAACTGTACAACCTCACGCACACATTGAATTTTTCTAATCGAATTGATGTGTTGCTTTTTTGCCCACGTCCAATGTTGCATTTTTTCTCCAAGTTGCGATCCACGAAAAATTAAACCAAATCATGCGAAATTGCATTACAATCTTGCTTTTTTATTTTGGGTGTAGTTTTAATCAAACTTCTACTCAGTGAATCTAACAGTCGGTTCCCTACATATGTCAATAATCTTTAACACAGTGTTTATCAATATATACCTGTCTAGCTAGATTTATAATCAAGCGTGGCTTCGGCTCATCATGTCAGGGAACGCTAAGAAAGGTGCCGCAGCCCAGAAGAAATCCCACATCATTATTAATGAGGAAAGAGCCCCACCAGACCGCACCAGCATTCAAGGCCCCCAGACAGGATGTCCGTTGGTTCACATCTATAAAATCAGTGCATCAATGCCAGATATGTGACGCGGCATTAAATCAAAATATTCAAGATGTGATACTACCACGTCAGGATATGTCTTTGGTTACCATCTCAATGCTGATGGCGTAGGCCCTCCCATCGCGGCCAGATCACATATCCGAGGGGAGGGGCTTGCGGAACAGGGTATAGATATCGTTGAAAAAATATCAATCCACCAAATTGCCCTCAGCTTCGACCCATCGAACGTTACTCGGCAATCGTGAAGAGGGTCTTCAAGAAGCTGGGAACATGCAGGAGTTCAAAAAAATTTGGGCTCAAGCGGCTAAAAAAAATGCGATGCAACACTTGTCCGGAACTTGATGAAGAGCATTCGATCCAAAGTTCGAAAATTCACGAAGTAATAACTTAAATTTCATCCGGTCTTCATTATGTTCAAGTTTAACCACGTACAATAAAGGATCAATTTTTTGTATGAATAAAATATCGGTTTTCAACATAATTTGAAAGAAAGTTTGTGGATAGCTTATTTTCGATACACTCTTTATGCTGTACTACTGCAGAAGGGAAATGTTATTTTATTACCAATTCTAACAAAGCTATTTCTGGTAAGTTTGACATTAAGCTACCTTTCGGTAGCCTGTCGACAAGGTCTAGTAGCTTTTGTGCCTAAATATAATAAAAAGGATAAAAATTCACCCACATTTTTTATGGGCCCATAAGCTTATCGCCAATTCTACTTAAAATAATGGAAAAAATTATTGATGAATATATAAAGTCATCAAACTTAGTTAAAACTTTAAGTAAGTATCAGTTTGGTTATCATCGGTAACAGCGTTGCATGTGGTTGTTACAAGACTCGAAAAATCTATTCAAGTGAAAGAAATTTAACTGGATGCACTTATAGACATTGAAGGAGTATTTGATAACTCACCTCATAGCTCAATGATAAAATCAGTGACGAAGCTTGGCTGTGTTAAGTGCATTGTCGGTTGGATCAACGAGATGCTATCAAAAAGACAAATATCAGCAAATCTTGGAAGCTCATCCATCAGTGTTAGAGCTGTAAAAAATTGTCCATTTGGAGGCGTATTGTTACTTCTATTGTGGTCTTCAATAGTTGATGATTTCCTCAAAAACCTGAAAACCCTAGGGTTTGAAGAAATTAGCTTCGCAAATGATATTGAGTAGGTCAGAACAACTTCAAAGGCTATTAACTAGTTCAATTACTGGTGCAATAAAGAGTACACCAACAAAGGCACTGGTTGCATTGCTTTTCATGCTACCATTTCATCAATACAAACAATTAGAAGCTGAAAAGAACGCTCTAAGGATCAGAGGGTTTGAGAATATTTTTGAAGGTGATTTAATAGAACATCTTATCATCTAAAAATTGTTAGATTAGTATGAATAAGGAAGACTGGATGGAGAAAAAATATTACTTTGACTGTTCGTATCAAGTTATTGATCCTGGTTGTAATTCGTGGGAAAGACCTCCGTCAAGGATCGATTGTTTTCGATACAGACGGTTCAAACATGAACAATCAAGTTGGAGCAGATGTGACTGGCCCAGGGATTAACATATTTATTTCAATGGGTAAGTGGCCAACTATATTCCAAGCTGAAATTCAAGCAATTCTGGAATGTTCTGTTATATGCTTACGCAGAAACTATAGATATTCAAATATATGCATTATGTCGGACAGTCAAGCAGCTCTAAAGGCTTTTAAGTCAGCAACATGCAATTCCAAGCATGTTTGGGAATGTGTCCAATCACTCCAAAAGTTTTCTTGCAGTAATCAAGTCAATTTTTACTAGGTTCCTGGCCATTGTGGAATTGATGGAAATGAGAGTGCTGATGAACTAGCCAGACTCATCAGTTCGTAGGACCTGAACCCTATTGGGGTATATTTGCTTCTTCACTAAGCATGGAGATGAAAGCCTGTGATTGCTTCAAAGTGGAGGCAAACTAGAACAACACTTTCATAGCTAGGCAATCAAAGCGGTTCATCACCCCAAACATTTCAATGACTCGCAAATAACTTGATATTACCAAAAAGGATTTAAACTGAAATGCAGGCCTCATAACTGGTCACTGTCCGAGCCGGTATCACTAGAAACTGATAGGAAAACTTCAAGATGATTCATGTCGATTTTTTGACATGGATGAAGAAGACTCGGAACACTTGTTAGGCCACTGCCCAGCAGTCTCCAACAAAAGATTTAAGTTCTTCAGAAAAGGGCTACTAGAACCCTCTGAGATCTGGAGAACTAACCCCAGTACGGTAGTACACTTTATTCAGTGTATTATACCGCCCTGGGACAACGCTTTAAGTCAAACATTGGCTTAGTTTGAGACCCCTCTTCATCCTGAGAAGGGTGGGGGGAGCTCATGCAACTGAAACACAAATTTCTACAGAACTCAATAATCAAGCAAATCAAACCAAATTTTATAGGTGGAGGATTTCGATGGCAAGACATTTTTCTAAAGTGACTCAAGACTCCTTTCTGCATAACTCGAGAACTAATCAAATAAATGGAACCAAATTTTGCATGCTGGGGGTTTTGAAGGTAATAATTGTATGGTGATTTTAGACCGCTCCAAATTCTTTAAGAGGGGGGCGGGAGGGTATTTCATATAAATGAAACACAAATTTCAACAACACATGAGAACTATCCAGGTTACTGCAACAATTTCTCGGGTAAGAACCCTGTTCTGATAGAAATATGAACCCCTGCAAGCTCAAGAAAAAAACTCATTCCGAAAAACAACAATAAACGTGCCAGTTCTATTTAGTTTTCATTCATTTGGTTACAAGCATATTATCACTCGCACAGCTGGTTCAGCTAGTACTTCTATAAATATATTTATAATTCAATAATACAAATTAATTAAATTTTTAACATGCCTGCATTTTCACTATGAAACCATATATTGATATCAGTTTCGTATTTATGCAAACATTGAAAAAGTGATTTTATTTTTTTGATGTGTATCTTGCATTCCAAGTAAACTCAGTAGCTAAATAAGCCGAGCAAAATTTCCAAAAAAGTAATTGTCAACCTTTTATAACATTATCAATTATCAATATTTTTGGCTGAAAAGTTGACAAAATTATAACCATATGTATAACCTTATATGACCAAAACTTCAAGCTTGGAAGCGAATTTCCTCGCTTTCTTTTGAGCACAGGAACCAAGGCTCATAAGGGGAGACACCTGACTTCTTTCAGTTTTTTCTTTACTTAATCTTTGAGTCCTGTTGTTAATCGTCATTTTGGAAATTTGCTTAGTTACATTTTAGTCAAGTAATTGAGGTTTATATGGATGCTATTTATTAGTCATCCCTCTGCTTATGCAGTTTGTCTCTTTTAAGATATTGGGGCAATTTTGACCCATGGCGCTACTTCAATGTACTGCTATATATATATATATATATATATATATACATATATATATATATATATATATATATATATATATATATATATATATATATATATATATATATAATATATATATATATATATATATATATATATATATATATATATATATATATATATATATATATATATATATATATTGATATATATATATATATATATATATATATATATATATAATTTTTTTTTAAACAAATCGGGCTTTGATTTTTAAAATCAGTTTATGGTTGCTGTGAAAAAATGGCACATTAGACATAAGGGTCAATATTAACCCCGATTTCAACCCTTCGTAGTATTTTGAAGTTTTAACTAAGAGTCAAAGTTTAAGCATCGTTTGAAAGGTTTTAAAAATGCAGTGGAACAAAAATTAACTGCTTCCGGTAACATTGTCCTCCGGGAATCTGTTACAAAGGGAAAGAAGTTTCAGTTTGGCTGTGTTATCAGAAATGCAATTAAAACATTCCAGACTCATTGTAGAGAATTCGCGTTTTGACCAAAGTTTCTCAGTACGTAACGAATCGTCTAAGTGCGTAACGAAACGTCTTTTGATACTATCTATCTATCTTTCAAATCATACTGCAGAGATGTCACAGCAATCTATCTTAGCCAAACGAGGCTCTAGAGAGTTGACATCTTCGGTAAAGTTGTTGAAAATATAAAATGTAGTCACTTGACATTATAAGAGTAGTTCCAACTCGCGATAAAGATGGCGTTGAAGTCTATCTAAGAAAATGAGCAAAATTGTTGAGAATGTAATATGAAAATATTTGGAATCATCATATTATTTCCAGATCATACCGCAGATATGGCCCTGCAGCTTATATTTACCAAATTTTGTTCTAGAGAGTTGCCGTCTTTGGCCAATTTTCTTAGTACATCATTTGTCGTCTTTTGAGTTTATCAGATCAGCTCCAGATCTTGCTACAAAGATGACACTGCAGTAAATATTTGTCAAATGAAGCTCTAAAGAGTTGTCGTCGTCAGCAAAGTCTCTTAGTATGTAATTTGTCGTCTTTTGTCATTTTTATATTATGTCCACATCTTGCCTCAGATATGGCGCTGTAGTTTATCTTCGATAAATGAAGCTAGAGAAAGTTTGCCGTCTTCGGCAAAAATTTAAAGTATGTCATTTTTCGTCTCTTGATAATATTTGTTTATGTTTACTTTCAAGTGCTGCATCCTAACATTCTATATACGTTTCGGTATTGATATTAACTCCAGCATCAATGAAAACAGGCGGCATTTTCAAACCGTTGGACGTCTCATACGATATATCGGTATTTTAAAGGACCAAGTGCTTCCCTGGGTGAAGACCAACTTCTCCGAGGACCAAAACGTTGTCCTACAGCAGGATGGAACGCCGTGTCACACGTCCAATCAAACCCAACAATGGTTGAACGATAATATGAAGTTTTGGCCGAAGGATTTGTGGCCCCCTAGCAGTCCAGATCTTAATACGTTGGATTATTCGATTTGGGCATATGTTGAATTACGCATGCAAAACATCACACCCTAGTGTGAAAATCCTGAAGCCAATCATCACACGCACATCCCAAGTAACAATTCAAATGCAAATTGGTTTTATTAATGTTTTATGGTAGTTTTAACAAAGAATTTTGGAGTTCATCCGGTTTTATCAGGGTTTTTTCCAAGTTAAGGTGGTCTGAATTGATTAACAGTTCTCAAGAGTGATTGAAGAACACTTGAAGAAATCTCCATAAAACTACATCATTTATTAGTGCTGTTCACTGTTTATAAATCATTTTATAAGATACTTAATCCCCCTCTCAAGACATCGTTTCGCTACTTTCATAAAACCTGATAAAAGTTTTGAAAAAGTTCTATGACATTCTTCTTTAAGATGAATGTATCTTGGAAATGCTGCCATAAAACGCTCTTAGAACCATTTAATTTTAAATAAGAGCACATAGTCTTGAGAAAGAACATTATGTGAAAAATAAACAAACTGTCAAATTAAAGAAGAAATTAAAAACTAGTGGATCGCTCAAGCGGAAATTCAATAATAGCGTATAGAACAAGAGAAAAATCATGTTTCGCTCAACTAAACTTTTTCTTCCCAAAACCATTGGTAGCATAGTCAAATTAGAGCTTTGTTTTTTTTTTGTTCGTATCGGCTTATGCTGGTGAGTAAAAACAATAAATTATAAACTGGAATTATGACTAAGAACAACAATTATACATAGTCACTTTTGGTTTGAACGTTCACATTTGCTTTGTTTATAATGTGCCTTCTCCACACTGATTTTATGGCAATCTTACTAAAGACTTGTTTACCTTGAGCAATTCATACAAGTTTTATTCAAGCGCAACTAATATTTTTCAAGAACAGTACAAATAAAGAAGAACTTATCGCGCTCTTTAAAAAATCTTGTTAGTCTTGTGCAAGAAATATTAGTTTTATTTGCGCTATATGGTAGTTTCAGATAAAACCATTGAAAAAATGGCGAGCGTGGCTATTCTGGATTCTCTCAGAATGGTAGCCATTAACATATATATGCAACAAAACTCTCGTTTTTCTAATGCTACGAACAGTTTCTTCTGTTTAAAATACATTTTGAAACATAAATTGGATTATAGACACAATTTATTAAAGATCTAACAATTTATCACCCTTGTCATCTAATTGTTGAATTTTTAGGTATTTTTTATTTCTAAAATTAATCAACGTTCTAGAATGAACTCCGTGGCGCATTAAAAATTTAGAAATTTTATGTCATAAAACACCAATAAACTGAACGTCGCATGAAAAATTTATCAATTGCAGTCAAAAAAAACTCTTGCTTTCATGGTCAATTTTACAATTAATTTATATACGTATCTACTTTGAATATGTATATCGATATTTTTTTTTCTTTAATAGCTGCCACTCAACTATAAACAAAAAAAAGGCCCCATTGAGCAGAACAAATCCAAATATGGAATCTTCGAAACAGATTTGTGACGGACTGGAAATGTTCTTAAAGAGGAAAATCAAAAAACTATCAAAACTTGTGATAAAACTATCAAGTTTTAAGCAAACCTTGGGAAATAGTATTGAGAACCTCCTGTAGTATGGGCCGTTTTGATCTTATGAGGGTTGTATGGCTGTTTTATCGATGTTATGTAGAATATCTAGTTTTATGAGTGGTTTTATCAAATGAGTCTTGAAAACTTCTTCAAGTGTACCTTAAAATTGAATTTGTTACTTGGGATGGCAGTCAATGTCGAAGGACTACGTCCGAAAGGCATGCTCTGGCTTCCGGCGTCGGCTTGGGAATGTTATTAATAAAAATGGAGAACACATTGAATAAATTTGTTTAGAATGGCTTTGTAAAGATAACTGCACTCGAAAATGTTGATATTAATGCTTGAATTAGTTGAAAATGGGATTTGAAAAACAAAAGAACAAATTTTCGCATTATTTTCTGCTGCACCCTGTACAGTACTGGCAAAAAAAGTACACACTCATATGTTACATTTTCTTCGAAAAAATATATTTTTTAACTTTTAAAGTAACAACAATTATTCCTTTGGACAAAAAGGAGGCAATAGTGCGAAGAACAATAAAACGTATATAAAAAAAAAAAATAGAAGACTTATTGTTTCGGAGTAGTTCGAAATTCTTGCATTCTTTTATTTTCGCTTGGCAAGAAAAAAGTACACAGAGAAGAAGTATAATTAGGTAATCAAATTTAATCAAAACTGACCCGAACTTAGTGTTTTATATGACCTCCTTTGGCACTGATAACAGCTTCCAGAAGACGTGGCATACTTTCGACGAGATTTCACAAACAGCGCTCGTCAATTGACAATAAGATTTTCAGACGTACACGGCCAACCATTTAAACTCAGTTTTGAGTCGTTTTTGACTCCCTTTCGCCATTAGTGGAGCCACTCAAATTTCAGTAAATGTAAATGAAAAGTCAACAAATTCAAAATATCGACTCAAATTGGATGGATGTTTTCGATTTGTCGACTTGTCAATCCCAGTTACATTTACTCAAATTTGAGTGACTCCACTTTTGACGAAAGTGAGTCAAAAACGACTCAAAACTGAGTTAAACAGGCTGACCGTGTAGTTCGGTAAAAATCGTAAGTCATTTCTCATTGAAAATGGAATTTGCCATGCCATAGAATGAAGACATAACAAGCAAAACAATGCATTAGGTCCTAAGTAACAATGAGAGATTCTCTTTTTCGACTTTCTCTTTGGTTAATAGCTTGTCTATTAAACGATTTGGTGATTTTTTCAACGTATTGAATCCATAATCACACTTTATACTACCGTACTGTATGTTGAAAATAGTTGAACATGTTTCTACATAGCCGTAGGAGCCCAAAGAGAAAGTCGACAAAGAGAGTCTCTCATTGTTACTTAGGACCTAATGCATTGTTTTGCTTGATAAGTCTGCTGCGGTAACGATAGGTGGATGATGAACAGCGGCATTGTTTTTTTTTGCTCTTCCCCCTCGGCTGTAAATCGTGAAATCGCTGATGAATCAACCACGCTGAGTCCACTATCAAGATGGACAATATCAAAACAAATGTTGGCATGGTAACCAGAATAGCGATCAGTAGAAGTTAACAACACACCAGTCGCACCGGAAGTCTTGGAAATCGTAATTGAAATTGAAAATTTCCAGTGCAGTTGTCCTGCACAGAGTTGGACCTATAACACGTATGACAAGCCATACCAGGAAATCTAAAGGACCAATCGTTTAGCTGAACGATCGGAAGCATTGGAAGTGCTCGAGTTGACTCTCTTTGAAGTCCAAAAAGTGTCCGACGCATGTCATCGTCATAATCTCGAATCCAGTATTCAGGTATATATTTCTTCCGGCAGTAGCGTCTGCCACGGAAGTGTTTTTTAACCGTATTCGTACCTTTGAAGTGTGGAGACGGACTGTTTATTATCTTAAAGAGAAATCATTGATTTAATTGGTTATAGGAAGAGACGGCATTGTTATTATCGCCATCAGCTGTTCAAAATGTCTTTACTTACATATCCAGAAAGTTGATTCGTTGAGACAATAACCATAACAATACATTTCACATTAGTGAACTAACATAATATAATACCATGCGCAATTCAATTAAACTTCGTACAAAATTTCATACATCAGACTTCATGAGCCAAAAAACCAATTTTGAACTCTTTAAAAAATTCCTCCGCAACAAATTGATTTGAAAAAAGCCTTCCACCATCGACTGCAATTTTTAATCAAAAAACTTCCTAATTTTAGACAATGAATTTCCCGCAACCTAAAAGCATCTCTTCCCACTTTGTGAGGATAAAACCAGTCCATTTGCCTTTTTCGTTCACGAAACCCAATCTCACTGACAACAGCAGGACAACGTACTATAAACTCGGTAAAAAGTTACAGATGAATTTTTAATTGAGTTTTCATTTACATTCACTTGGCGCCATATCTGGTGTGCTCCTTGCTCGTCTTTCAGAATGCCATGAAACAAACTGCCCGTAAGAACTAGACGGTTATTACCGACCCATCCACACAACAACAAAAAAAACCAGCAGCACTCACCAGAAGGAGGGGACTCGACTGTTTCGTTGAGTTTGGCCAAACATTCGAGTTGTCTGCGAGCGACCTCCGGATCTTCGGTCGTGATGGTGGACGTTGTCATTCTGGATCGGGGGGCGTGCGCTTGTGGTTCCACCTACTTGCTAGTTGAAGTCTGGGCCTGGCTCACTTTTTGACTTTTGTACGACAATGTTCCACTTTGAAGCGTTTGTTTGCGATGGGCCTGTCCTTGCCTCGTTACGTGCCAAGGCCGTGTTGTCCTAGTCTCTTTGTGTGCTCTACATTCGGGTCGGGACACAGCAGCCGTGCCGTCCTATTTCGCTGAATGATGCTGTTTTGTTTTTTTCTTCTCCCTGCTATCTTGTTTTCCGGTGTTATACACTTTTCCTGCCGGAGGCAAGTCGGAAATTGTCCTGATGCTAATCTGTAAAGAATGGAAAATGAGGTAGATGAGCAAAGTGATTGCTGTCGGCAGGTTGTTGAGCTGTTCGGTACACAGTTTGACAAGGAGTTAAAGTTCTCGTTGAAATAAATTGTTTGCCGGTAGTATCATTGAGATGGAATTATTATTTTTAATATGAGAATCGATCATGACTCACGTAAATGCATGTTTTAAGCTGCAACAGTAATTACGTTATTTTCCACAGGAAACTATAAAAAATGATATAAGCGCATTACATTTATATCTCGCAATAAGATAATTCATAATAAGGTTTAGCTTTAGTTCTGACAGACCGAACCACAGGAGCTCATGGAAAAACAGCGGGATCTGGAAAAGCGTTCATGAATCCAGAAACGACGATAACAACTTTGACGCTTCGCTCGTTGGTTGTCTTATGGAAAGGATGAAAGCCACGTGGGATTAAATGGAATGGTTTCCTTGGGCATTCATGGCTACGAGATTGCAAACGATTGCCTCTCCCACAGGGCACCGGTTATAAAAGAATGCTGAGAAAAATCCTCCTTTCCTTCACGTCGCACCGGATTGGAGAGTAATGATGTAGGAAAAGGGTTTCATTTTGGCAGCAAGATAGAATAAAATCAATCTAAACCCGTCAAGGAATTTCAATCACTTCCCGTTTAGGTGAAACTCCCTTGAATCCTCAGTAATCATCATGCATGTAGTAATGCAAACACTTTTTTGCTCGCATGTGATGGTATGGATGCAGCATGAAGAAAGCCGTCAAGGTTGCCAGTAATTTAAATGTTTCCTTATGGATTATAGTACAACAATTCAATTATTCACTACAATATTCAAATTCTTGAAAAAGCTTGAAACCTCAAAAAAGAATTCTTTCAAAGGTCGAAGGGGGAAGGGGATCTGGATGGTCTGGGGCATCATTATTAAGCCATATGTCTAGTTAAATACAAGAACTGATGAACTTTAAACGTTACTGTTCAGTCCTTATTTGTATCATCAACTAACGAATGAGCCGTTGCATAGGGTAAGTGCACCAGTTATGGCAATATTTAGCATGACCTGTGACACTTTCACACATTGTTTTATAAAATAATGCTAAAATGTCATTTTTAAATTTTCTAATGTGAAGTAGCAGTAATTATCATCACAACAGAATTCACAATTGAAACGTAGTTTTGCGATAATAAGCCGTTTGAAAACTGGTGCAGAATGGACCAGCTATGACCGCACCGTTCCTCTATTCACCATAAAAGTGTACCAGTTATGGCTATAAATTAAAAATGATCCAAAATTTAATATATAATTTTGATTGAGCCACGACATTGGCAACAGTTTTACTTACACATATCAAAATCGTCTCATTTTGTTTGGGAAAGATTCAGATGGAACCTTAAGTAGAACTATGGAACTCAAAGTATAATAAATAGTGCCTAATTGTGTAAATCATCTCTAATTTTATAACAAGACCCTAAGGATCATTTATTATAATTTTCATTTTTATATAAGAATTAAAAAAAGGGCGTTGAATGGAGTTTAGGTGAGTAGTGGATGCCTACCTTACGGTATTTAAGCGCTTGCAAACAAAACTAACCATTACAAAATATTACAATAAGTCAAATGTTTTACTGAAAGTTAATTTTTGAAGCATATGAAAAGAGTTTTATAAAAGCGTTATTGAATCATTATTTCCAAACTTGTCGTTCTTCTATTTTCCAGCTTTCTTCCATTCACGTTCTGCTGCTCTAGCCATTTTGATTTCTTCACGCTTCAATTTCATGGTTTCGCGTTCGCTTTGGCCCTCTGTTTCTTTTGTTTTTCCATATCTTTTTTCTCATTCTTCTTTTTATGTAGTTCTTCAAGACCATCTTTTGCTAATCTTGTGCTAACAGGAAAGTATTGCTTCGAGTAGTTTTGATGCTGTGCACCAAGACGTGGGGTTGGCCGAAGCTTCAAAAATTCTGACAACCGTCGTATCCCAAGTAACATTTCTGAAACCATCCAGCTTTATTAAGTTTTATTTAAGTTTTATGAAAGCCACTGGAAATCAATTTGGTTTTATTATGGCAGCAAGAGCTGCCAATAGGTTTCAAATTTAAGTGTGCTTCATGAGAACCTACACAGCTTTACAACGATCTTAAAACCATTTCTTCTGAAGTTTTTTTTTACTCCTATCAAAGGTTTTATTTTGACTTTATGAACTTGTAAAATGCTGTTTTGAGATACCGTTATTTGGACTCATTCAAATTATCTTATTATGATCAGTTGAAAAAGCATTTTAAAACCATTTTGCCTCCAGTAAATGCATTAAACGGAAATTTTTGAGGAGAGTCACCAAATGACCAAATAGTTTTGTTGTAGCCATTGCGAAAATAAATTGGCTTTTTGGCAATACTGTGATTTTTTCCAATCGCCATTTTGATGTATATGAAATAATCAAAATATGGAAAAATAAATACACTAAATTTTAAATGTAATACAAATGATCTGTAGATCAGAGACCAATTTTGGCATTCTTTCAGATTATCTTGTTGAATTTCATAAATGTTCAGGAAATTCATGATTGATTTATCGAATATATTTATTTAAATATTGTTTTTGTAGATGTAAGCTCGCATAACCTCCAAGGCACATTTATTTTTGGCTCCTATCGTGTTTCAATTTGTTTTGGATATTTTGCTAGCAAACAAAATTTCTCGCAACACTAGAACTTTTTTGTTAGATATTATTTACTGCCAAATGAATCAGAAAAGCAGAGAATCTAACAAAACAGAACAACAAAAACCAACCACGATATCACCGTGAACGTAAAGTTTGACAGTTGTGGCAATTTGGACCTATGCTGGTGTTGCCAATAGGTTTTATGAAGGTTCTCAAGTGGTCATAACATCTTTCAGTAGAACAAAATCTTGATGGTCTTGTAAAGGATTTATTCACTTGTTTTCACAACCGTCTAAAGAGTGGGTCACATTGAGCACATTTCTGCTTTAAAGATGCATAGAGGAGGTATTGGTAGACAAACAGTTTTGAATGTAGTCGCCGGAAGGAGTGCTTTACGGCTGACATCGTCTTATTGAAGTTAGCAAGTCTAGAGCATAGTTGACTCTCAGATATCGTTGCAGTAGGATGTGTCGATCCAAAATCCGTTAGACTCATAACATCGTTGCCTACAATAGAAATGATCTGCAAATGGAACTTATGTATCATCGAGTGCGTAACTATTTAAACTAACATTGGGAACTGTGTTGACACGCTTGTTTCTGGATCAATCTGGGTATTGTTGTGGGTCTCGTTTTGTGTTGACAATTGATCTGCATTTTCCATCGCCCCTTGATCAGAATTGAAGTTCGCATTCTCTCTTACAGTATATATTTATTTTAATATAGTTTAAACAATAATTTCCATCTTTGGTGAGTTTTACCGACTATAGGCTCATCTACAACAGAAGTTATGTCGTGGCTTTGGTAATTAGCAGCATCACTTCGTTTGGTTAAACGTATAATCAGTCAACTCAATAATAATAGGACCATTGTCCAGTACTATTTCGATCTCGTTGCTCACCAATCTTTCATCAGTTGTAGGCTCTTCCAACAGTGCAAGTGCCAAAATGGGTGTCAACTCCCTGTTATTATCGCCTTCTTTATCATTAGCCACTGTCTTATCGGTAATGGTAATGCTTATATGTATATGGCTGGACGAATTCCTGAGAAAAGAATCGTTTTGTTCGATCTTCTCGTGAAAGAGTACTGACATCGCCTTGAATCCTAAACATAGTTTTAGTATCAATCATTTTGACGGCTTGAATGATTTTATCAATATGAATTGGAACGTATTGTTGAGATGTTCAAACAGAAACAACTGTAGAGCCACACTTCACCGGTTGAGGAGGTTCCAGGTGCGTAATATTGGTGGACTCAAGTACAGGAGAATGAATTGCTTCACAATCCTGCACGGTTTTACACTTCTTTGCTGAACGGAAATCATCTACAAACGCGAAATCCATTTTGGATGCTGCTTGATTTGATACCTTGTTGAACAGTTCTGGCCAATACTTTGTCAAAGTATTCCAATGTTAAAATGTCCCCATGGTGCTCGGATCGCCACTCTTCTACCGCACGTTTCCATTCGTCTTTAGGTGGTTTGAAAACTGATATTGTCTGAAGAACTTATCTGTTGGTTGAGTAATATGAGTTGTTCGGATAAAGCAAAATCAGTACTATTCCTAGCGATTGGCAAAGGTCCGCCACCTTTATCGATTTGTGGGACGCATGGCCGTCAACGAGAAGAATAACTCTCGGGAAACTCTACATTTTCTTTCAGCAGAAAAGGATGAAAAATCTTCTGGATGTATTGTCGAAAGTTATTCACTCCATCCAACCTCTCTCGCTCTGTCCTAGACCCCAGTCGCTAGGGAATCCTGCTACCACTTACTTTCGAATTCGTTGCCCTGGCAAGATGACATGAGGATTAACTACTGCTCCAACTGCACTGACAAAAACATAACCGTTGCGTTCTGCTTCCCTGGTGCTTGTTCAACCTAGTAAACGTTCCGAGAGCCGGTCCTAGCGATAACTTCTTTGGACTTGGGGTGTAAATAGAAGGAAGTTTCATCCCCATTAGGGTGTATATAATCCAGGATAATCCAAAACATCAACATGTTGTTCTTCTCAAGCCTATCTCTTATTGAGCAAAACAAACCGCGAATATCCTCTTCGCTTACCCGTGCGCTTGAAGAGGATATTGATTCAGGTGTCCTGAAACGGTTTTGTTTTTCCATTCACTGCTCAATCGGTATCTCACGGTGAACATTGGAATGTTAAACATTTTGCAGACCACGCAAAGTGTTTTTCTACCACCTTCAATGCACTGGATGCATTTTTGAATCGACTCCTCCGAATATCTACCGTGAAATACAACACGCTTTCGTGGTTTCGCATCTTTCGCCATTCTAAACTACGTTTAATATTTTTATTGCAGTATTCAAAAATTCATAGATTCCACTAATCTGATGCATAGAATTCAACCAAAATATTGCATAAAAGCCACACAAATTAGCACGGAAGACTGAAAAATCTGCGACTGGTAACACCGTTATTTGTTTACATCAGCGAGCTGGCGGGTTGTCGTTGTTCTGTAGCTAACATCTCTTGCAATGAAACTTCAAAAGCTTCATTGTTTGTAAACAATGCTGGCGCTCGTACCCGTAGTAACAAACGTCAGATGGGCCTTATCCAAATAAGGCCCGCGACATGTTGCATACTGTCAAACGACGATAAACTGTGCTGCCAGATTTCTTGTCGCGCTGTGTTCCATTTCGCATGATGCCAAATAGTTTTTATGTACCATTTATGGCAATAGTTATAAATTAAATAATTTAGTGTAATATATGGAGATTCATTGACTTATTTGAATAGATTTTTCTAATTTAATGTCAAAATGTTATTTTGTATCAAATTTTATGATAATCATGTTGATAATAAGCTATTTTCAAATTACATGTTCTTTAGCAAAATCATAGTTCAACGACCAACATAATATGTGAGCACAGAAAAATAGTAGACCATTATTAAAGGATGAAAATAATTCAATCTTAATCATTCCGTGGCATAATTTGAATCATGTTTTTCATGTTTTGTTTGTTTTCCCAGTAAAAAACGTTATACGTCCTTAAATTTTTGATGTTTGTAGCAATATAGCCACAACTGGTGCTATTGCAATAACTGGTGCATCTACCCTAGTTGGCTGAAACATAAAATGTTTTAAATAGAGAATATGAGATAATAAATGGGATTTTTTCAGAATGGAAACCGATTCTAGGGACCTTTTCTAGTCATACTCTGACAACCAACGACAACTCATGTTACACAACATCATTCGATTGCCAAACTTTTGGCAATTTTATAATACATATACGAGAGTCGAGTTATTAGTACGAGACACTGAAGAAGTCGGCACATTGTAGACGAAATACGCGTATCTGTCGAGAGAAGCAAACATAGTGGGAATTAAATGGAAAATACTAATTTTTCTTCTCATTTCTAGTTAAAGGTAAAAAAACAGCTCAAACCAAGGGGTAAGTCGCTCAGCACCCTTTTCTTCTGTGCTATTTTTTTTTAGTGTGCCTACAAGCGTTGTGTGTTCCTGTGAGGTACCGAAGGTGCCTATTAGCCTGGGACACGGACATATGGAAGAAAAAAATATTCGTTCCCGATTAATTTTTGGAAGCCTTTTGGGTTCCATAATAACTGTGCAAAATTTCAGCTTGATCGGTGAAACTATATTTTTGCGCACGAGGTTTTAATTTTACATAGGATTTTATATGGGAAAACTTACTTTTACATACAATAATCTGGCGAGGTGACCCGTTGCCATCTAAAAATTAATGAACCCAATCCTCTTAGAAATTTTTCAAGGAAACTTGAAACTTTTTGAAGACCGTAAAGCGATCCGACGATTGTGGAGAAAGTTATTAAGCTAAAACTGATTACAATCCAAACGAACGGCTCAATAAACTGTTTTTCCTAACAACACTGCCACCAGCAGCATGGCTTGTAGCCTGCTGCTGTCGGCGCGAAGCAACCACGTTGTTGTGGGGCGTTCACTCGGCATGAAGCCGATGCTAAGAATCGTACAGCTCACCTTCACGATTTACGTGGATTAGTTTTCTCCCAGATTTGCAGTGCGAATCAAACATACAAAACTCTCGCTAGATTGCCGTGACGAAATAAACAGAGCGAAAAAATGTCACCAACAATAACGGATATTGACAAGGTTGCTGTTTTTTTTTTTTCTGAAAGGCCAGTTGTCAAAAGTGTTCCTCAGTGTGCCAGAAATGTGGTATGGATTGAAAATTAAAATAAGATATTGTGGCTGGCACACTGTTTTAAGCGACTTACTCTTGGATCAAACCCTCTAGGATTCATCGAATTTCTTTGCCAAATCGCGCATGGAGACATCAGGGTTACCTTTCACGTACCTCAACACTTTTCGCCTCAGCTCTTTGTCCCTAATGCCATTTTTATGATATATGCGCTGTGCTCTATCCACAATCAGAGTATTTTTGTAACATTTGATTACAAGACACACCATTGACTTTGGGAATTTTAACACTTAAGCTATTTTTGACGCAGACTACGAAGAATTCACTGGATGTTTGTGCACAATTAATTTTCTTTTCTCAAGTTCCATGATCTGTAATTTCGAGATGCGTCGATCAATCGAGAAAAACTTTTCACAAATTTCTTCGTCAATAAAACATCAACAAATGCCTGTCAAACGTTTTTTGTTTCAACCACCAGGGACGCGGTGGTGTAATAAACCGTACGTCCAGATTTTCTTTGAATCGAGCTATAGCCTTAAGGGATCAACAGCACTTCGTATCACTTTTAGCCCGTTCACGCAAAACTGCCGCTTTTTTATTTTTCCGTACCTTTAACTTCGTTAATCAAAACTTATATGAGTCTTGCCCACTCGTTCAAACAGTTGCTGACAACACTGCGCTGTGCAACGCTGCACTCAGTTGAGTGTGAATTAAAAAAAAGCAAAACGCGTAATTTTTAGACCGGGTGAAGAATTTTTGCACCATTCTTGTTAATTCAACAGTTTTTTCACCCACTGTTTTTAAGTACGCAATGATATTTGATCTTGAAGTGAGAGTTAATAGTGTTCCGGTTGCTACGGGAAGTGGAAATACAGTTTTTTTTGTGAAAAAATAATAAGGGGATCCCTGGCAATAAAAAGGTAAACAATGACGACGTAAAATTTCCTGCTATGTAAATATTGGCACTAGTAATTCGATACAGAGTTTTTGTTGTGAATTGATGAAATATGATGTTCTGCTGTCTAATAAGTCGAATGCCAATGATTCATTGTAGGTAAAAGGATTAATTTGGAATAATTTGTTGGGTAAGCCCAAAGTGTGATTGTGTGGATGATGAAGCCATCGCTCCTGCAATTAGGGGATTCCACCCTACTTGTCCTTAATGACTATACGCAAGAAAACAGTATAAATGCGACAATCATTGATTCCTTCTGTCCATATGTACAGCAAAAGTATTGCGTAAAATTTACATATGTCCACGCTCCATCAACTGAGCCTAATTGCAAAATAAATAAACCTCTTTTCTACACGCCAAACATTTTCACCCAAACCCTTCCGGGGAAACTATCTTGACTCTCATTACTATCTCAAATACTCCCCAGTAAGTGTTACCATTCCCTGAGCTTTTCCTACCCCATTTACCATGCTGGGACGTTCTAAGCATCCACCTAAGAGTGGCACCCACCCTCACATATGACCGACCCAAGTGAAAGCACAGTGTCTCCGGTGTTAGTTTTGTTGCTTCATTCTTTACATAACCTACTTAATGGTATGCTTCAGCTGCCATTTCTTTTCCGACTGACTGCCATCCTCCTTTTTCCAAGCTCCGTACTCGAGAATAACGCTCTATTACACGCTATTGCTACTGAGTGGAGCAAAAGCTGCTTCTCGATTTATTAGAAAATGTCTACGCTCGAGTGAATAAGGTTGTGTTTATCGGCCGGGAACGCGAAACTATGCAACGAACCATGAACTTGAAGTGGAATGCGTCTCAATTGTGGATACCAGCAACACATTTTCCGGGAAGTTTGCATTCCTGTTACTGGTGCAGACTTTTACTCATTTGACGCGGTGTTTTGTGGTTGTGGTTAGCATGTGGCAGATGAAAGGAGATTTATGAAAAGTCTTGTTTTCACTGCTAGATGCAATTTCTTGGCAAGCTACATACTTCAATGGGGATTATCTGCTGAGCGTTATGGATCCAAAATTATTCACCAAATTCTCAGCGGCACCAACACTCTGCACCATTTACAAACAACCACCGGCTGGAGGGAAAATTCCTGCGCCAACCAACCAAACCAGAAAAGTTCCACTGAATATTTTGTTTTATCCCAGACAAATACCGTTGGAAAGAAGTTACGTGAAAACCACGGTAATACGATTTGCTTTGAAGTGTACCTTTACTCATCTTTACCGCAAGAGTTTTCCTATTCATTACACAGATAGACATTTCCACGTGTAGAGGAAGCGGAATTTTTAACGAAAACAGTCATAAATTCACACAAACAATGTTTAATCAGCTCATCTTCGAGCGTGGGAAAGACCTTTTGTTTGTCGGGGGTGAATGTTGTTATAGCAATGGTTTGTTTTTGATCCCGAGTAAATAAAACCAATTTCGATTATATCGGTAATGGGAAAATAGAAACGAGACCAATTTGTCTACTATTATGGTTGGGTACGAATAAACCCACTCGCAGAATAACAAAGCTTCAACCGAAGTCTATGATTACAGTTAACTAAAAATCCAATCAGATTGTTAGCCATTTCTTGAAATTTTGGAAATCAAAACATCAGTTCGTTCTAATCAATTAAGACAGTCCAAATAACGATTTTTTCAAATTGGTTTTCACCTTTCTTACATCTTTCATCTTGGAACACAAAGTGTTTAGATTTTCTGATTATAACTTAATATTTTTAACAGTCGTGTAATTTTTGGCAAGAGAATGATTGTACGAAAAGGAAAAGGAATAACAACTTCACCAAACAGGTATCGGGTTCCGTCTCTTCCAGAGACTTCTTCTTGAAACTAGAAAAAAAAAAGTTTGCATCGAGTTTTCTCGAACTTGTGATTAATCAGTCCCGATCCTACATGAACTTCAAACAAATCAAACAATTCACATGAACGAATCCAGCCTATTCAACCAAAAACGTCTCAATCATTAAAAGCATCATCAAACGACATAACTTTCCCGGAAAAAGCAAGTCAACCAAAATAACTTTTCACGCTGCGATGTCAATCATTGCTTAGCAAACAGATGATAAGAACTCGTGCCAGCCAGGATTTTCTGCAAACGCTGGGTAGAAAGTAGCAGCACCAATCCCACGGCTTCAGCAGGAAATTTATGCGAATTGAAAGAAGCGCTCAAAACACCTCTCAAAGGAATGACGAAACAGCGATCGGAAATTTCATATTCTCGGAATCACCGAATCGTTTGATTTGCCATCTCTGTTGATTACGGAATCATTACACTTTGCACAGTGATCCAGAGTGCATGTTCATGAGGCTAGGTTCCCTTTTTTTTATTTCGTTGATACTTAAAGTTTTTCGGTTATTTTAACTTGGAATCATAGAGAAGAAGAAAAATGCAGGTATTAGAGGGTGTTCCGATCAAAATTTCATCAAACAGTGATGTGTCTGAGTCGAACAAAGTTTTTATTAATAAGTCAAATTGTTTTTCTTTTTCAAGTTCTGTTAAAACAGAATACAGGAGAAGCTGCCTTTTTACCGAACGCGAATTGCCGGGTCTTTCGTTTAACACCTGCAATAAGATTTCGTACAGTCTTCTTGTCCACTTTATTCACCGTAAAACGCCAGCTTCCTTGAACTGTTTCTCGCTCACAACAGCTTTTTGAGTCTTCTTAAGGTTCCGCTTGACGATGGCCCAATATTGTTCGATTGGGCGGAGCTCTGGCGTGTTGGGAAGGTTTTTGTCCGTGGGCACGACTTGAACATTGTTGGCAGCATACCATGCCATGGCCTATTTTCCGTAATGGCAATTTGCCAAATTTGGCCAAATTAGAACGGAACAATTGCGTTGCTTCAGGAAAGGCAGTAGACGTTTTTGTAGGCTCGCTCAGATAAATTTCCTGATTGACGGTTCCGGTCGCAATGTAAACTTCTCTTCAAGCCACGGGTACAGATATATTTCTTCGCGAACTTTGACAGGTTAATATACGTTGCTCTTCACACGGGTACAGATATATCTTCACAAACTTTGACAGTTTAATGTGCTAAAAATATCTGCCACCTTTCCTCGTCCAGTTGCCGTATACAATTCCTGTCCAGGAAGCTGTTTAAAGTCTGTCTTGACGTAAGTTTCATCGTCATGTTCAACTTTCGCGATCGTGCTTTGACCGACGTGTTTTGTTTATCGTTGCGATTTGGAGTCACCACTTTCTTGTAAGTCGTTTTTTAGCTCTATCCACGGTTGAAGGCATCAGTACCAGCTTCTTTGCGACATCTTGGACGGAGAGGTTGAGGTTTCACTCGAAACAGCTGGCAACTCTTTTTGTCGTCGCTGTGGCCTCCGGCTTTCGATTTCCCCTCGATCCAGCTTTCCTGACTGTCGAAAAACGTTCACCAAACACTTTTTACTGTTAAAGTTGGTAACAGTTGATTCAACTTCATTCAGTTCAGTTAATTCAACAATTTCGCAAACTTGGCGTGAGAGTAGTTTGGATTACCGCCATGCAAGTGCAAAATTTTGATGCGTTGCTTCTCTTCCTTCGACGACATTTTGATAACTAAAGTGCTAATCTCAAAATCAAAATAGACGCATGATGCTTCTGACACACACACATCTTCAAAATGAGGGGTGTGCAATTGTTTTTAATGCACGATGGAAGGTGCTGCGTCAAGTTTATGGCAACCAAATTTTGATCGAAACACCCTTTAGTATTAGATGACATGCAATTTGCACGTGTGAGATTCTTTGTGATGTATTTATTTATTTATTTATTTATTTATTTAAACACAACAAATCCAAAGGATTCACACTTAGTGGTTTATTCGTCCATATAGAGTACATTGGCCAGAAACCCACAACAGTTGGCAATTCCGGAGTTGACGAAATTATGCATGTAACCTTTGTTAAAAGGGGTCAGATGGACCTTCTTCCTAAGCCCTTCGACGTAAGACTACGTTTGAATTCTTTTTTTCGATATTCCGACACGTAAAGAACTAGAATGCTTTCGAGACGGTTGTTTATTTGCGACCAACTCTGATCTGGCTCTTGTACAACCGGTATATGATATGCACATGATCTATGACAACAAACTAACTTAGAGTGATCGTTCGAAAATCCTACATAAGATCGCGAAGGCAATCGTTCGATACGAAGATGATAAAAATGAGAGAGATGAGTTCTAGTACTACAATAGGGTAGTTCAATTTCATTGGAATATACTATTTCAAACGAAATAAACTATAGTATGGAATTCTGCCTTAAACAATTTTCGTAACACCGTTTATATTTCTCCGTTTTGGTCCAAAGAGGGTGGAGACCAGAGAGATAGTCGGTACTCCAATGCTTCCAGATGCGTCAGACGATTTGTTGGCAGTTCTGTATACGAAGGCTCTGTGATGGATACCAGTGCGAGGTGGGAGGTTGGGTTTAGCGGTTCACTTTGTACCGACAGAGCAATCGATCGTTGCTCAAGATCTTTGATGAGGAACTCGTTATCGGAGGTACGAATATGCGACGGCCAAAATCTAGAGGTTTGCTGAAAGCCAGGGAGGACCGTACTACCAGAGAATCTACGAGTTGAGCGGGCTGCATTCCACAGGAAATTATATCCGCGGGGTTTTCTAATCCAAATAAAGCTTGCTTCAGATAGAATTGGAACAAAAACAATTGCCTGTATTTCAGTTATTTATTATTGAATTCAAGATCTTTTTTAATACAAATGTAGCGTTTTCTGCATACTTTAAAGAAAAAATACGGATAAAATTATTCGTCACGGTTTCGAAGGAATTCTCGAATTTTTCCTGTAACACGGCTCGTTAGGCGGCGCACACCTTCTTCGTCCATCGTTTTAGCTATCTTATTCCACCAGGTCTTCATCTGATTGATGTCTTTGACAACCTTTCCTTTTGTCTTGAGTCTCCTCTTCATGATTGCCCAGTATTTCTCAATAGGGCGGAACTGGGGGCAGTTGGGTGTGTTAAGGTTTTTCGGAACAACCTGGACCCCTTTCTCTGCATACCATTCTTGAACGACTTTGCTGTAATGACAGCTTGCCAAATCTGGCCAAAACATTACGGGATGGTCGTGGGATCGAATGAACGGCAAAATTCGTTTTTGGAGACACTCTTTTGGTATAGTTCCGACGTCATTGTCTTATTTGTAACGAAAACTTTCGTTTTTTGCCACAGCTGCAAAATGCCCTGCCAAATCATGAATTTTCGTGCAAATTTGTCGGCAAAAACAAATTTAAATTTGGCTGGAACATCCCCCCGAGCCGTTGCCAAGTAAAATTTTTGACCTGGGATTTGCCCGAAGTCAGCCTTGACATAGGTTTCATCGTCCATCAGAAGATACCCGTCGAACTTGGTCAGCACCTGGTCGTATAGCTTCCGAGCACGGATTTTGGCCATACTATTCTGTTTAATGGTCCGATTTGGCTGTTTGCTAGCTCGATACGACTTGATTCCTTCCCGGAGTCGAGTTCTCCTCACGGTACTATGGGCAGCACCAAATTTTCTGGCCAAATCACGGTCCGACAGATTGGGATTCCTCTTAATCGTCTTCAAAATCTTACCACGCAATTTCCGGTCGACAGTTCCACTCCGACGATTGGCTTGAGGCTTCCGAATCGTCGTCAATGTTTCCTTATACCGTTTGATAACGCGCCATACGGTATTTCTGGGCAATTTCAGCTGTTTAGCTAGCCTAGATGCAGACCACAATAGATTTTCCAAATAACTGTGCACATGTTTTCCCTTCTTTCGGCTTCCATGTTGATTGTTTACAAAGTACAGTCGATTTGCGGAATGTCAGAAATACATACGTGAAGCTGACAAAATCCCCGACACGTGGGCGCCAAGAACTTCCAAATCTGTCCACCAGGAGCGCCATAATATGAGCAAAAGTTTGTTCCAATTCTAAATGAAGCAAGCCTTACATAGCATAGCATGCTCCGACCATACATAATCCTGAGTTGGCTGTTGTAGAGACAATGGAAGCGCCAGAAGAGCTGGCTGGGTATGACAGGCTCTTCATCCATCGATCGCTTTGCACAACACCTGGCCAGGTCCTTATGATCAGCAAGGGATGGGAGGGAAGTGTTGATTAGATGTCTACTTAAGAAGATGCTGAGAACTCATGCTACCTTCATAGACATCTGGAGTTGGAAGTTGGATGGGATTGTGCGGGAGAATTTCCTTGGCGAGAAAGCTTATGTATATTTATATGTATGTAGATCGTTGAGAGTGACGAAGCTAAGAGAGTTAATTCACTCCTTTGTTGTCCGCTTCTCTTGGCAGGAACATAGGCGTTTCCTACTTGTATTCAGGCTGGGTTTCCTACTGTCGGTTGGGGCATGAGCACTAACTCTTGTCCTAGGCTTTTATGGCTTATGGTTATAGCGCCATTGCTCGCTTTCTGAAAAGAGAAGTAGGACACGCACACGCATGCTCACGCTTACACACACACACACGCATACACGCACACCAAATACTCACACACAAGGATTTTTCAACGTTGTTGATAGATCGATCATAGCACTGGTTGTGTCATACATAATGGTTTGCTTGTAAAAACATAAAAGTTTTAAAATCATAAAAAAATCAAGATGGAAAGATTAAAACAAAAACCCAGCTGAAATGGAGTCTGCTGCTGCTATTTCTGTCAAATTCTTATAATATTTGGGCTCATCACGTCACTAATCATTTCGTTTTCCGTAATTGCATTTCGCGCGTTTATTGGAAACGACTAAACGGAGTAATGATTGACAATCCTGTTTCTCCATTACCAGCTTGAATAGCAGAGAACCACACAATTTCAGCAGTGAGTCTTCATCACTAAAGTTGTATACACGGCTTGTCCTCTTCGTGACAAAAGCGTAAATCCACGTTTAATTATGTTGCACTTTTACAAAATTTTGATTAATTTGAAACATAATTTTACGCCGCAGAAACTATTCATTCGTCATGTTTTCAGAGCAGTATAAAGATTTTTCCGGCAATTTATTATTTGATTTTTTTGCTGTGTTTATACATTTAAATCACAATTTTAGCCTCCAGTTTGACAAAATCACACACGCGAGGAGGAAATCTCCAGTTAGCCAGACTTCTGCCACCAGTTTGAAACTAACCTTTTACCGCACTTTAACGCCCGTGAGTGTAATTTCAACGTTCAGTTCTAATTAGTTACTTGCTCACGTAGTTTTGTTCACGCCCGAAAATTTTGTTTTCGGATTCACTGATTATCACAGTTTGTGCTTCCGGTTTTCTTTAAATTGGCTAAAAATACCGATAATAAACTAAATTGGAGTAAAATTCGGAAATTTGACGGGAGAAAACATATTTGCTTCCATCTTCAAGCACAACACACTTCGTTTTTCGGGGTTTTCTAATCCAAATACATATCCCCAAATTCCATGTTTTGTTGGGTGCTGAAATTCGGAGACTCTGTTAGCTACAAATGGTTTCCAACGTAAGGAGTAGCAGCCAACCAATGCAGCACAATGGGTGAGTCAACACAAAAGAAAGATTTGAGGTTCAATTTGAGGCTTTGTTGTACCATCTTGTAGAGGTGCTGAGTAACAAAGCACTAGAAGCCACTCGTCACTGAGGAAGATGAGAGAAATATGTTCTAGTACTACAATAGGGTAGTTCAATTTCATTGGAATATAATTCAACACCCTCGATCCCTGGTCTAGCCAAGGGGACCGCTAAGGATGGGTTTAACAATAACCTCTTTTGTAATTCTGGTGGTAGCTCTAGCTTGATACGGTGGGCATAGATAAATACCCGACCAAGAAACCCAAATGAAGACACTTGTATAAGCCAATTTACTTTTTATTTCATTAACTAACGGAGTGAAGGATCTGAAACGTTACAGCCGGCCGGTGGTGAGCTGCTAGGACACACGTCGCACGACACGCACGCTGGATTAGCGGTTCGCCTACTGCGTCGTCAGATACCCTGGTTATCCAGGTCACGATCATTGATTGGATCGGAGAAACGCTGGTGGGATGAATGGTGTTGAGCAAATATAAACTCCGGACTTAGGAGCTCAATATGCCGGTAATAATGGGTCGTCGGGTGTTAAAATGATGGAATTTGGACATTAGCGTGGCTACGGGGGACATTTGATCGATTCAAAATTGAGCATTATATTGCTCTTACTTAATAAAACTTTCTATATACGCTATGACTTATCAATAGTACTACGTACTGCTAGTCTAATTTAGATTATAATTTATCTCAGTGTACTAACTTTTTTCAACTGTTTACTTTAAAGCTTTGGATAAGAAAGAGCTTATTCAACACCGTAGCCTGTCTACCTTCATTCTTTTCATCCATCCCATTTCCATTTTGACGGATCAAGGCTCTCTTCTCCGGCAACTCTTATTTAGGCTCATTTCATAGTGTAGTGTGTGTTTTTATGTGAAGTATATTTACAAATTTTGTTTTCGTTATGGCTACTCTGGAGTTTAAACAATAATTTCCATAAATAAACTTTTACTAACATTTCAACACTAACAGTTAATCATTCCCTTATTTATTTTTTACAAAACTAGGGTAAATAATGTCAACTGTAACACTTGACATTCTCGATAATGCTGCTACAGTCGATGTTGCTCGACGACTCGATAACGGTTGTTTATTCAGCAGCGCACATCGATTGTCATTTGGCGGCAGATTGATAGTCCAATGGCTTAGAGCAAATCTGATGAACCCTTTCTGGACTCTTTAGATGCGTTTTTGAATAGCGTGGTACAGAGCTAAAGCACAATACAGTGACTTAAATGCATGCACATCGTCGAAATGGGCGTTGGTACGCCGTAAAAATCCGCGTCTGCTTCAGCGGTTGTTACGGAGATGTGCTTACGATCAAGTGTGACTCTAAGGTCCTTGATCGACGTGACTCTCTCAAGTTAAAAGTCGTTTAAGCCGTAGTCGAACGTAACAATGCATTGCCAACAAGCGGAAGTTATCATTTTGCACTTTGCCACATTCATCGGCATCCCGCTGATATCACACCATTTACATGCTCAGAATTGGCTTGTAAAGTTCAGCAATCTACAAGCCCGTCGATTACACTAGTCGGCAGTGTTTCACTCCCTTCAAGTATATATGTTGAATTTTATAGATTTTGCTACGCTGAATTCAAATATGGGCTCAGAAATGCTGTAACACGTCCAGTTTTTGAGAAAAATGTGATTAAAATTCACAAAAACACGTATTTCCGTAGTAATATGATCTACCTCATCAACAACCAGAATATTGGCTCTGCCCTTTGCAAGTTGGACTTGGATTTTATGGAATAAACCTCCCTGAATCCATTCGTGAACACAGATTTTTCGTAATACGTAAGATTGATGAAATAAACCGGGTTTTCATTCACAAAATTACGAATTTTCATAAAAATCAAGATTTTCTATTTTGAAAACATGAATTTCAACTCCGCCCTTTTAATGTTGGGTTTGGATTTCATGAAATGAACCTCTCTGAATCCATTCGTGTTGGAAAAAATGAGTTTTTATTCACAAAATTGCGAATTTTCATGAAAATCAAGATTTCCTATCAGTCAGTCAGTCATTTAGTTGAAATTTTCTCTATATATTTCAACTTAAATTCACTTTGTTTTCTTTTTCCTTTTATAGTTCTCCAAAGGTGTTTGCCTCTGCAGCATCCAGCAGTAGTCCGCTAGCATCGCTGGGCTCCATTTGCCAGCAAAGTTCTTTTCAGTCTGTGCGATATCTTGATGAAATCGTTCTCCATGTTCATCTGAGACGGCTCCCATATTCTCTGGGAATAAGTCCAGATGAGAATGCAAAAAGTGCAATATAAGTGGCCAATGCTGCTGGTGGTAATGTTTATCCCTCGTACGACTGTCCCATTCCCAGAGGAAACAACAATGCTTTGTGTAGCCTCCTTGAAGCCCAGTGAGCAATGCCACTACCTTAAGGTCTGCACAGAGATTTCACTGGTGTTCCGAATATTTGATATTTTCCAAAATTGATTTTATGTTCTCATAAGTTTCCTTCATGTGAGCTGCAAATGCAACTGGCACTGAAGAGTACTTATTTCCATTGTGCAGTAACACTGCCTTCAAGCTTTTGCTTGAAGCGTCGATGAAGAGCCTCCAGTCAGTTGCGTGATACTCTAACTGTAGCTCTTCCATTAAACCTTCGATGTTGTTGCAAAAGACAAGATCACCGTCCATCGATACAAATATTTAATGTTATCTGAATGTCTCTTCCTATAAGATGACACCTTTATATCTCCAGGACATTCCACTGCTTTAGCCTTGAAGCTAGCAGCTGCGCTTTGGTCTTGGGTAGCTCCAAATCTCGAATCAAATCGTTCAGCTCCTCTTGGGTTATTACATGCGGTTCCTCAGACTCCGAAGGTAAAAAATCTGGATCATCCTGAAAGCTTTTATCAGATTCGCCTGGTTCCGAATCCAACTCATCACGCGTCCGTAACACTCAAATAGCTAGCTTTGAATGAATAAAAAATGATTGTGCAAAGCTGAAGAGAGTCAACATGAGCATTAATTGACGCCAAAGCAAGAGAGCAATAATGACACAAATTTTGTGCCGCAAATACGCCAATAGACCTTTTTGACATTTAATCGTCAGTCAAGTTATTAGTACGAGACACTGAAGAAGTCTGCACATTGTAGACGAAATACGCGTATCTGTCGAAGATAAGCAAAGGTAGTAGGAATTAAATGGAGATTACTAATTTTTCTTCTAATCTATAGTTATTTAATCGTCTTTCTTTGTCTAATATGCGGGGATTAATGCACGGTTTGGTTTCCCACAACTTCGTTGACTTCTCACTCGCACTGCTTCGATTCAAATATTGCAGTAGTGTGCGCAAATTAAACGTCAAAAAGGTCTACAAAATGCCGTATTAAGCTACGTGCTTTCTTTTTTAACATATCTTTTCCTTATTCTCTCGAGCAATAGTGACTAACACAGAGTCTTTTGTCTCTGTCTATTCTTTTGTTTTTTGAGTGTTTGCGTGTTTTATTGCTGTATTGCTCACTCCTATCCTAACTTAAAAATACGGCACTGCTGAATAGAGTATTTAATGAGGCGTTTTTGAAGGGCTCTGTGCAGCTGACTTTTGAATTAATGAATGAACTTTGAAGGTCTTCAGTTCCCAAACTGCTGTAAGAAGCAACATCAATATACTCAATATACTCATATATATAGCTGAAGGGTGCGTTCATAATTTACGTTATGCTTTGAGAGGGAGGTGGGGAGGGGGTTTAAAAAGTGACGATGCATACAAAATTTTTCAAAAATCCATACAAAAAATGTGATAAGGAAAAGAGGGGGTTAATAATCTGTATTTTTGAGCGACGTAATTAATGGACGGGTCTTGATTTTCATGAAAACTCGTAATTTTGTGAATGAAAACCCGGTTTTTACATCAATCTTACGTGTTACGATAAATCCGTGTTCACGAATGAATTTAGGGAGGTCCATTTCATAAAATCCAAGCCCAACATTCAAAGGGCAGAGCCAATATTCTGGTTGTTGCTTAGGTAGATCATATTACTACGGAAGTACGTGTTTTTGTGAGTTTAAATCACATTTTTCTCAAAAACTGGACGTGTTACAGCATTTCTGAGCCCATATTTGGATTCAGCGTAGCAAAATCTATAAAATCCCGACGGGAGTGAAAAAAGTTCCGATTTTGCCGACTAGTGTTATAACTTGGTCAATTTGACTCTCTGTTCGTTGGTCAGGTGATCTCCAAGTGGCGTTTTGGATGTCTTTACGGTTCTGCCTCCGTACTTCGGTCTACTAAACCACGGAAGGCCGCAAAGTTCACGCATAGTTGGTTGTTATCGTTCGATACGTTATGCAGGCTGTTAGGCCCTATTATCGGTCTTTACGTTGTTCTTCCCGTCTCCCGTCCTGCATAAGCATTAGGCCATCCCGTATTTTGAAAAACATAGCCAAGTCAAGAATTCCACCTCTTGAAATGTTCGTCTTGACTAGAAAACAAACATCCTGAAATTTGAAGACCGTACGTTGACGCTTAGTGCTCCCCCAACAGACCTGAAGAAATGGTAGTACGGGTGACTACCCACGCGGTGGTAAGCACGCTACTGTGGTCGACCAAGATCACTGTCGTCAGGTTGATAACATTTTGTGTTCGTTTTTTTTATTAGCAACTAGCTGATCCCGATGCGAGCGTTGCTACGCCTGCAACTAAATGAATGAACATTACACAGAACTGACGCTTTTTTTAATGATTTTTTTTTTGAGTAATAAGGAGTTCAAACTTCTATCAGAACATTCTTCTCACCCAGACAATACACAGTTTGTGGCTTAGTTACCTGGATAATTCTCAGGATTGGTTGAAATTTGTGTTTAAATTCACCATAGATACATTTCTTGCATTCAAAAAACCCCGCATACCATTTTTGATTCCATTTGCTTGATTAGTTCTCAAGCTATGCCGAAATTTTTGTTTCATTTGTATGCGAGGGGGAAGCGGTCTCAAACAATCATAAGAACCTTCCTCAGCCCCAAAAATACCTGCATACACTTTTTCACTCCGATCGGTCAGACAGAAATCCATTTTAATATAAATACAAATGTTGTTTCCAATAACCCCCACATGCCAAATGTGGTTTCATTTACTTGAATAGTTCTCGAGTTATGCAGAAAATTGCGTTTCATTTGTATGAGAGCCCCCCCCCCTTTCAGAGGGAAAAGGGGTCTCAAACCACCATGGAAATATGTCTGACCTTCAAAAAAATCCACATGCCAAATTTGATTCCATATGCTTTATTAGTTCTCGATTTATGCAGAAATTATGTGTTTCATTTGTTTGAGAGCCCCCCCCCCCTTCAGAAGGCGGAAGAGTCTCAATGACCATAAAAACATTTCTCTCCTTCAAAAACCTCCATATGCCAAATTTGGTTCCGTTTTCTTTATTAGTTCTCGAGTTATGCAGACATTTAGGTTCCATTTGTTTGAGAGCACCCCCTCCTCTCTTCTTCCTCATATGACGGAAGAGTCTCAAATCACCATAGAAACATTTCCGTCCTACAAAAACTTCCACATGCGAAATTTGGTTCCATTTCTCTTATTAGTTCTCGATTTATGCAAGGATTTGCGTTTCATTTGAATAGGTTCCCCCCTTTCAGAAAGGGGAGGGGTCTCAAATCAACATAGAACAATTTTTTGTCTTCAAAAACCACCACATACTAAATTTGGTTCCATTTGCTTGATTAGTTCTCGAGTCATGCAGAATAGTGTATTTCATTTGTATCGGAGACCTCCCCCCCCCCCTTTAAGGATGGGAAGGGGTCTCAAACCAACATAGAAACATTTTTTGACTTAAAAAACCCCCACATGCTAAATTTCGTTCCGTTTGCTTGATTAGTTCCCGAGTTATGCAGAATATTGTGTTTTATTTGTATGGGAGCCCCCCCTTTTATGACGGGGAGGTTTCTCAGGCTACCATACAAACCTTTTTTGCCTTCAAAAACTCACACATGCTATATTTGGTTTCTTTGGCTTGATTAGTTCTCGAGTTGTGTAGAAATTTGTGTTTCATTTGTATGGGAGCCCCTCTTTCCAGTGAAGGAAGGGGTCTCAAAGCATCATAAGATTATTCTCCGGCCCCAAAAATCTCTGCATACAAAATTTCACGCCGATCGGTCCTTCCGCTCGCGAGTTAAATCGTGACAAAGGAAACCCCAACTCATTTTTATTATATAGATTTTGTATGGGACACTTTATCACTTAAGTACACCAGTTTTTAGGTACAACACAGTAAGGTCATCATATGTACAAAAAGATTCAAAAAGTAAGTGTAAGGAAGCCAATTAACTGTTTTTGTTCAACAAAGTTTGCCAAAAAAGTTGAATGCTCGATGCCCGCTTTTCCATACCTTCTGTCCTGTCCAGCAAACCCTCTGCAGTGCTACGACTTCGAAGTTACGTGGTTGAAGTTCGTCATAGATTATCCTATCGCAGCCAGGGAAGCAGATCGATTTGCAGTTCCATATTCCGAGTTTCCAATCGTAATCCTTAATTCGTCGCCTAGGTCTTGGCGATTGTTCCGGTCCGTAATAACTTCTGTTTATTTGTAACATTGATTTTTAAGGGCGGTTTGTTGGACCTTTCCCAACCCCCTGTCTCGCCGGGGGACCATCGTGCACAGCACTGTTTAGAGTCTCACGCTGGCACAAGGACGATGGTCAGCCGCTCCTAACATGGAGAACAGACTGCACCCTTTGAAGAGGGCAGCCCCCCTTCCCTGTCAACATATGACCGAAATCCCACCGGGGTTGTTAACCCGATCTTTCCAATGGCTACTCATACCCCAGTTGGCACCACCGCGAGGTAGGGATAGGAGTTACTGAACAAGAGGCTGAGGATCGCAGTAGGATCTATTTTATACCTGCCGGTACCTGGTACGCATTGTCCAATTATTTACCAACCAACCAAAGGCGAACGAGCAGAAGGCATACATTTGAACACAAATCAAGTCCGTAATCAGAAAAATATGGGACGAGATGCCAATGGCAGTCTCGCGTGTCATCTGTGATGAGTATGAGAAAGTTGGAAAACTAGGAAAATTCAAATTAACGCTTCAGTTGATCAGTAACCTCCCGCTGCAGAGAATCGGTCAGCGTTTATGACGACAAACAAAAGTATCGTTTTACAAATTTATTGCACGGAGCTGTAACCAAGTGTACATTCATGGATTTTTTATGAACCTATATTTGTGTCTTTTGCATGTACATTATTTCTTGATTGGTGATCGCTACATAACATTTTACATAGATTGCTTCAAGTGTCTCCAGTAGGAGGTTTTGTTATCAAATTGTAATGAAAACATACTTGAAGTACTCTGAGTATATGTCAAAAAGTTGCCGTAAACCAAGCAATGTTTGAGTCTTGGCCTTTTGACCAATGTACATAATCAATAATAAAATATGAATTGCTAATTGGAAACATAGGGCTAGGGGATGTAAAGATAGCCTCACCCCTCCATTCAACCTATGTTCCAAATATCCCATTAATTCAGTGGTAATCGACAAATAAACGATATCAAAATGGCGATCAACTTGTTCTAAGTCAATTCGGAACTTTTTCGTCACTTTGTCGTGATGTAACTGTTCGTTATTAAAGATTTATAACCGCCATGATTCCGTACGTTAAGCTGACAGATTTTTTTGCACGATCTTCAAGTGTCCCAAATCTACCTTAATTTGATCGACATCTGCGTTGAAGACATTGTACATATGCAATATTTTATTCTTGAACGACCAGACTCTGCTGAGACTACCGATTTTAAATTAGCAGGGCTTGATCGCAACAAGCAAGACATCTCTCCCTGAATTATCCGAAAGATTCCTCGTTAGCGAACAAAATATGAAAGATGCTAAGTTTAAAGTTTGCAAACCGGAGTTTATCTAAGTAGGATGTAAACATGTCTTCTTTGGTCGCCTCTTAACATGAATGAAATAAGCTGAAACAATAAAAAACTAAGCACTAAGCAAAAAAATTGCATTCATCAAAGTCCTACTATACTTTTGCTAGCTTATACCACAGGTACAGTAGCAAAAAGCAAATCTATCATTGCAGATAGCCCCTTATAATTTTGAACGCTAGAAATAGAAGAAAAAAATCCCAACGCTTTTTGTTTTTCTATTCAATCACTATCACATAATAAATTCCTCATACACAAACCTCACAATTCCCATACGTCTTGAGTTTGAAATTGATCACCATGTGTGAAATAAATAACACTCTTAAGGTGCATTTACGTTAAGGCAATTCATGGCAACATCAACAGGCAACATTAGTCTCAAGTGACTTTTGGTCCAGGTTTGAAAGCAATGTTGCTTTGTTGCAATGTTTTCCGCCATTCTAGCGAGGCCCCGAAGACGAATGTTGCCACAGTTTAAGTGAACCGTTACGACACACGCTTCTCCCGGCAACATGTCCATCCGTCAAGTTATTCGGCAAAGATCCTAGCTCTTCATTTTCCCCTTTAGCAGCGCTGTAACAAATGATGGTTTTCATTCGCTTGTGCTTTTCCTCCGCATTCATCAATTGTAATATCCTCCCCGGGGACTTTCGAGTCTCTTTGCATCGTTGCTGGTTTCCGGTTGAACGAGTGTGAAGAACGAAAGGTACGCCCTGCACAACCTACAGGCTGCCAATTTTCGCAAACGTTGATGTTCCCTGGAATCACGTCCCATAGAAAGAAAACGTACCGAGCCGTTAAGGAAGACTGATACCGTAAATAAGTTGGCATTGTCGTTGACGGTGTCTTCGCTTGATGTAGGCGATGACGGACAGCTACGAAAATAAGAACTTTGCCAAACACGTTGGACTTGACGTGAGCAATCGTGTGACCGTGGCGGTTGGAGGCACGCTTTTGACAGTTACGTATCATTCGCTTTACCTTACCTGCTTTACTGACTGAAAGCTAACTTAGATGGTGATAGATCCGGATGGAAGTGGTGCCGTTGGCAATTAGAGTGGCAATTTGATCACTGTTAATTGGACTACTAGTGCTGTCATGAGAAGGAGAGGTCTCTTAGCATAGTAGATAAACGTATCGGTTTTCCAATCCGGAAGTCAAAGGTTCCTTGACAGTCGAACGTCGTTTAAGGGTGGGAGTTCAACTGGCCTGGAATTAAGCGTATGATAATAATTGTCACACACGTGTATACGATTGAATGCATTGGACTGACAAAGCAAACCCTTAATTAGAAACTATGGAAGGTGCTTCAAACTATTAACTACTAACTACTACACAGCCCCGTAAAGCATGTAAAGCAAAGTAACAGAAGCTGTTAGGATAATATTCAAAATTTAGACTCAACAGTAAATGTCTCAAATGCAACACCTGAATCCTGACCTGCATGGAAATTAAAAAGAAAGGTAATTCAAATTCAAAACTCGTTAGGCATAGAAATCGCGTGACGATTTACTCGTGACCAAAGTACGGATTTTCACGTGCTCCATTGATGACAACACAAGATAAATCGACACGTTTATGCCTGCATCAACAAGAGGGATTACACACCCCGTCAAGCTCTTAAGCTTTTCACCGCACGGATTCAAATTCCGGTGCCCGTTGACACACACACTCACACACTCACACACGGCCATTCTGCATAAAGTGATGAGCATAATGACAATGAAATCATAGGTTGGATTTCCGCTGGAGCGCTGGCACCGGCAACAACGACGTCGCCGATGACACCACTAGTGCTGACAGGCGTGTAATCATCCAATGAACACGGAAATATTCAATATCAATCTGAGCGAATCGGTGGGCGGGGAACGGAAATGGAAAGATTCTCATACGTGATGGAGTCACATGTGTCAGACTGGAATTTTGGCACCACAATTACGCAACCGACGTATTCTGCCACACGCATTCCTGCACGTGACCCGAGCGGAAAATTCGTTCCGAAGCGTTGGTCTGTGTTGGTGGTGAAAGTTTCGGGTGAATGTCAATGCGGTTTCGTCAGCTGTTGGGAGATGAAATAAATATACTGGGTATTTGTAAGGTTTCCAGTGATGTGGAAACGAAATGTAATTTTTGGTAACAGAGTTTTATATCAAGGATAAGAAATAAATGAAAGGGGTATGGACCTCGTTGTGTTATTTCTGAACATTTCAATTGAACGAAAGGGGTACACGATTATCAAATGGTAGATGTGCGTTTGTTGAATTTTATGGTGTTGAAATAAGTTTAGAAGAATCATTATTTAGTGTATAAACAAAAAAAAGATAACTCTTCATGCAAATATTCGAAAAACGATTATACAGTACATAACATAAATAATTCAATTTGAGATTTATAGATTGTAATCTATTACAAGTTCTGCATAGTTCTTTAAATTGAGCGATATCAAAATCGTACTTTAAATAGAATCTTGATATTTCACACGTTCATTGTGAAAGTTTGCTGAGTATCCTTAAACCTAGGTAAGAGCACCGGTCTTTAAAAATAACGAATTTGTTTTGTTTTTCTTCGTTAAACACATTATGCAACATTCAAAATAATTCTACAAATTATAAATACCCTAACGATTAACCGTCACCTCGATTTGCTCGCAGTCTTCAACCCGCTTTTGATTGCGTCATCATGTGTACATCCAAAGGAAACAGATATCGACTTTTTAATTTTTTGGAGAGGCGTTTGAAAATCCGTGGTCTTTATCCCGAGCTAAGAAAACTAAGTTAAGTAGCAAAGATTGTACCCAAGTGGTGAACCGTGCGTCATTTTTTTTAATAAGAAAACTGGCTAAAGAATAAGATATCAGCGTAGATATGTTAACAAATGTTATCCCTTTATTAGTTTCTATCACATGTTCAAGCATGTTGACAATAAATTATGTTGAAATATGGTGCACAAAACTCCATTGATCATTGAATTACTTTGTGAACTTAATGAAATCGTAAAGAATGCAAATTTTCGACGTAGAACACATTTAATAGTAACATATAGTTCTTCAACATCAGACTAGGTAAAATTCTGCTGTCTCAAAAGGCACGGATTAAGTGAGTTGAAAGATAAATAAATTAGGCTTATACATTATGAACCGACCATAAATTACCCAAGCAATACAGCTTGTTATAATCAAATTTAAAATACTATTATAAGACAAATTCACTTCAATTCATACTTTAATATAGCGTAAATAGCGCAAATTGTAGAGCCTTATAAAATGTAATGAAAAAAAATTAAACCTCATACATATATAGAGCAGTGCCAGGCATGAGATTTGAATCCTAGTCCTTGATGAAAGTTTTGTAGCTTCTTAATGACAGCCCTAAGCTTGCACCATTAAATTTGAAGAAATGTTCCATAAAAATTGAAGGGCGTTCTATAAAAACTTATTGGCGCCCCATGAAGCTCTGATGAAAATCCATAAAAAACTGAAAATGTTTCCCCCTCTTTAGTTTTTTCCAACGTAGAGACCTCGGAGAGAAATACCGTGAAGCGTTGTGATAAACTTGAGTGATCTCAGACGTTGCGAATCAAAACAAATCCAAAGAGGAGAGAGTTCCTCTCCCATGTGCGCATCAAAACACCCAATTAACAATTTCAGTTCTATTCCAGCCGTATAGCACTCCTTCCGGCTTTGTTGATGAAACTACATTCACAGCTGTTTTGTCCACCAACACCTCCTCTATGCATCTTTAAAGCCGAAATGTGTACAAAGTGGCCCACTCTATAGACGGTTGTGAAAACATATTAATAAAACCATTATAAGACCATAAAGATTTGAAAATGTTCTAGTAAAAGATGTTATGACCACTTGAGAACCATCATAAAACCAATTGGCCGCCATCGAAACCGGTATAGGGCCGAATGGCCACAGCTGTCAAACTTCACTGCAATTTTGTGGTTGTTTTTTTCTGCTTTGTTCGTTTCTCTGCTCTTCTGATTCATTCAACAGTAAATAATGGCTAAGAAAAAAGCTCAAGTGTTGCGGGAAATTATGTTTGATAGCAAAATATATGAAACAAATTGAATTTTTTTTTTATAGCGTATCATGCACCAAATCATAAGCGCATTTAATTTTATGGTGAATATTGCCACGATAAGAGCTGAAAATTAATGTGCCTCGGAAATTATGCGAGTTAACAACAACAAAAACAAAATTGAAAAAAATATATTCGATAAATTAATCAAGAAACTTCTGAAAATTGATGGAGTTCAGTAAGGTTATCTGAACGAATACCGAAATCTGTCTCAGGTCTACAGTTCAATTGTATTACATTTAAATTTTGGTGTATTTATTTTTCCACAGTTCAATTATTTCATACATTTTAATATGGGGATTGCAAGAAATCACAGTTTTGCCAAAAAGCCAATTTATCTTAGCAATGGCTACTATAAAACTATCTGGTCGCTTGGTAGCTTTCCTCAATGCCAATTAGCCGTTTAATACATTCACTGGATGCAAAATGGTTTTAAAATGCTTTTTCAACTGATCATAATAATAAAATATGAATAAGTCCTAAAACGGCATTTCAAAACAGTATTTTATGAGTTTACAAAGTCATTATAAAACCTTTGATAGGAGTAAAATGAATTTTAGAAGTCAAGGTTTCAAGGTTGGTCTAGTAAGAGAGTGTGGAAAAAATAAAATCTCTCTAAATCACACTGAGGATATGGACATCACTGCAAGTCGCTAGCGTTTTGTTACTAAGCTCAACTGCTCAGCAGGCAATTTATAGCACTAGTACCCGACCAGGAACGAATAACTTGATAACGAGCCTTGGTATTTAAATACGCTGCATAACAGGTAAAATACCTGAGGATTATACCATAACAATGTTCCCACAATGTTATGCGAATACTAAATTGAGCTACGACAATACCAAAATAGTACCTCTCGGGTATTTTCAGGTATCTAAAATAACCAGTTTTATTATATGAGAGATATTTTGCATGCAATTCTTAGGTATTTTGCTTCGGTATTTCACCTCTTGTGCTGTGCTCTCAAATACCAAGGCCAGCTATCAAGATCAAAATTAGGTGTTCATATGTTGTTGTCTCCTGCTCGGGTTTTTAGGAGACACAAAATCTTGGGAAAATTGTAGCGAAATCTGAATAGAAACGCAGTTAGGTATCAATTTCCTAATTTTTGCCAATACAAAAAAGGGGGTCAGAACTCAAGGTATGCAGGCATAATTTTTGGATTATACCTGTATGTTTAAGTGCACAAAGTTGCTATATTATAAAACATGTTCATTAGCTTATAGTTCATTATTCATCGTTTTATGGACCATTGTCAATTCATTTTTGGATATTTTTAATAATTTACGGTAGATGTGCATGTTTTTCATTGCAGAAAGAAAATACTCTGAGGATCAATATTACAAGCTTAAGAAACGCCATTGTGCCATTGAAGGATTATTTGTAACATGTTTACGGGTAATCTGTACAATTTAATCCATCATTCCATAGATATGTAATGGTACATTTTTTACTTTTTATTGAAATGTTAGTATTTTCCATTTAATTCCAACGACTTTTGCTTATCTTGACAGATATGCGTATTTCGTCTACAATGTGCAGACTTCTTCAGTGTCTCGTACTGATAACTCGACTTTACTACTCTATTTTTACTCAATTTAGTCTTTTTTTGGAGGTTTCATAGTATAATTGGAACTTATGAAAAAAAAACTTTGTGTAAAGTTGAGGCATTCGAGAATAAGAAAGGGGTTTCAGAGCGGGATGTGGCCAAAAAAGTTGATTTTACTGGGAAGTTCAATGGTCATCGTGCCAAAGAACGTTTGAATCTTCGAACCTATAAGAAGCAGAAGCAGCCAAAACGGAGTCCGAAATAAGTAAAATTGATCAAGCCCAGAGTTCAAGAGATGCAATGATTGCTGGGACTACTTCAAACTGTATAATCATGAACGATGGAACCTACGTGATATTGTACTACAAATCTTTGCCGAGGCCCCAATATTATACGGTGCGTGAAGGGCAAGCTATAAATTAGTCTCGATTTTAATTGTTGTGGTAAGGTTTCGCAATCCTTTATTACAACTGTTTCGAAGAACAGGGAAATATGAATCAAAAAGTGCTTATAAAAATGAATTCTACCCATGATATGAAGCCCCAAGGATCCTGTTGTTTTCTGGGCAGATCTTGAACGGTAGAATGGTATACCACCAAGAATACGTCATTCGTTCCAAAGGACAAGAACCATCCTAATAGCCCGAAAATTCGACCAAATGATGAATTTTTGACTAGGAATGTTCATAATATCTAAGGAAATATGTCTCGGCAACATAACCATTCAACAGTTTGGAAAATATTAGAGGAGAGTGTCAAAACTTGTCTCTAAGAAGTCTATGCTGAATCTTACGAAGAACGTACACCAGAAGGTGTTGCAGCTAGCACAAAATCACCAGAATGCAAATATTGAGAACACTAACGTGGTTTGCTACTCTTATGTTAACGTTGTATGCAATAAAAATAATATTTCCAACTCAAAATAGTGTAGTATTTTTACTGGAAACTGGGTGCGTTCATATCTTTTGGGGTAGTTTTTATTGGAAACACTATTCAGCACGTAAACCAACTCAAATGAACTAATCGAAACGAAAAAAAAAAATATTAGAAACACCTAATAATTAACGTTTTAATCAATGTTTTATATGTTGTTGTGGTGAAACCGTTGAGAAATCTGTTCTTTCAAAAAACAGCGCATACAAAGGTAGAAAGAGTTCAAAAGTGGTTGTGAGTGGCCGAAAACTTGCCTTGTTACGGATGCCCTTAAACAGCGAATCCCGACGAAAACATGTCAATTTGCAAAATCGTCATGCTTAGAGAGGTAGCTAGTGATCTCTACATTTCATATGATACCGTTCATCTCATTGTTGTTGATATTTTGAGCCTTCAACGCGTTACCTCACTTTGTTCCGAAAGTGCTGAATTCTCTGAAGACCTCTGGAAAGAAAGTTTCTGAAAACCAAATTTTCGAGACCCAAAAGGATCCAAACTTTATGGAACGCATCATAGCGGAGTAAAAGTTTGGTCGGTGTCTAAGTGACAACTGGTTTTGATTACTAAGCAGGAACATAACTGGCTTAGACTCAAACTTCTCTCATAACTAAAATATAGCATGATTAACAATTTTGTATAGCCTGCTTTAAAAACCAAAGATGTTTGTGAAAAACATTGCATCACTTCCAAGATTAATCCAGATCCTATTTACCCTCCACTAACAATCCTCCGGATTGTACAGTTATATCAAACGAACATAAATCACGAGAAAAGTTTACTGTGAACCATCCCTCAGAACAGCTCGTAGGAGTGGTAGTGGAAGACCGGCTAAAATAATGGACAAGAAAGGACTTAGATTCCTCCATAGTTCTAATAACAACAAGGATAAGATTAGTCAAAATGTTTCGTTTTGGATGATGAGAGCTTTTTCCTTCTCTTCAAACTCATATCCCAGAAAACGAATGATATTATTCTGATAAAATTTGTACACTGAAAACTTGTTTTCGTTAAATAGTTTTCACGCGTTTCGTAAACATGAATTTTGCACACAGAACAAATGTCTCGTATATTGTATGAAACATTCATAAATGCTATTATAACACCTTTGCACACTGTTTGTAAAATGCACGAAATGAATTTCGTGACGACCAGCCAATCGCTGTTTCTCTTTTATACAGACTTACTCATGCATGATGGTGTTGCTGCTGGTATGGGCGGGAATAATTTATCTTTCCCAAAATAGAAATTAGAGCGGTATAGAGAGCTATAAATTCATGCTCATTAATCAAGCTTATTCTTACGAACCTAGTGAGATCAACCATGGATTCAGAATCAGCACTTTAAAACAATCAGGTTCGATTCTCATGTCAGAAAAATTAAAAAACGCTGGACAATTCCTACGTGTTTTTGACAGATGCACGTGTGCCATTAATTACAAATGTATCTTCATGATAAGAACAAATCAGTTTCGTTGCAGAAAACAACGAATGGATTTGTGAGTATTACCTTTGATTTTGTAACATAAACTAAAATTAACTTGCAGTGTACTACATATCCGAACGTGAAATATAAGTTTGAGTTTAAATTTGAGCAGAAGGTGATGTTTAATATTATCTGAGAGAGAAATTTCCAAACCATGGTTCAAGCCCAGGGGTAAGGCTATTAATCAAGAAGTGTACCAAAATCAACGTTTGAAGAAAATATTGGTTCCATTTATTCAAAAATATCATGCAAATGGAAATTACATGTTTTGGCCTGATAAAGCGTCGTCACATTATGCGAGAAAACACAAGCCTTCTTGGAAAGCCAAAACATCCCGTTTGTTCAAAAAAAAAAACGCAATCCTTTTAGCATTAGCATTAGCATTAGCATTGACGGTTGCACACCTCGTGGATGGAGCTACGATGAGGAATAATTCGTTGGAGACATTGCATGCCACCATGAAACGAAACCAGTTTCTGATACGTTTCTTCACGCAAAAATCACCACGAAAACACTCCTCGATCGCTCACCTGGCCACGTCCATGCAACCGTTGGTGATAGGGAGGATTTGGTATCTACCTTAAAAAGACACGGGGAACCCACGTAGCCTTCAGTAGATATCAAACGAAAAGGGAAATGAATAGTCGGAGAGAATAGTTAAACAGAATGCCCTGTTTGGTGCACAGAACAAAAATGTATTCAAAAATGGTCGTTGGGAGCATCTAGTCTAAGAAGGTTAAGTGATGCTCCATTTATCTTCAAACGGTTGGGACTTTAGCATTAACTATAGTCCTAGCACCCTATGGCTTATGGGTATAGCGCCATTACTCGCTCTCTGAAAAGAAAGAAGAAAGCACCGACCCAAAATCATATGTTCTCCCCCCCCTCCATCACACACACACACACACACACACACACACACACACACACACTCACACATACCTCACTCACCCACATTACTACTTCTGTTTGGATTTAGATTAGTGAGCGCCGACTGAAAGTTAAAAGCGTCCAAACAATTCACCAACTGTCAAATATTGCAATTAAATGTCGACTACAATGTTTACAGGCTACAAAAATTATTGATTGGTGATTGTAAGGAAATGTACCTTTATAGTTAACCTTTCATTAAACTTGATAGTTTATCACTGTTAATACTACTAATGTGAAAATTTGAATCAAAGTAACTGAGAATAATAGATATCAGCGGAGCAGCTCTAAAAACATTTTCAAACGAATTAACTCGACAACATGATAAGTGTCAGCTAATGCAGTGTACGAATCCTGCTCTACGTAATAAAAAACATGATTAATCATAATTAAAAAAAAACATAATTAATCTAAACAAAACATAATTAATGAAAAAAAAAAATTGAAAAAACATAATTAATCTAAACACCTAACGTCACTTTAAATTACCTACATTAACTAGCAAAACCGACCACGTCAAACGCGTATCCTACTTCTAAATCGTTGAGATGTCACGGACGGAATGATTTAGACTTTGAATCATCAGAAAAAGGTAACATAAGATTCTAATGAACCGGAAGTTTATCAATTCACGAAACCCTTCGTGTACTATCGTGAATCTGATGGCACGAAAGATAATTTGGATCGTGTAGTGCTCTGGCTGTGCCTTTCCTGGCTGATGCTGATGCTCTTGCATAGCCTACCCTAAGGAACTGGATTCGTCTAGGTTTAAACTAATAAATTATGCAAAAACCCTAAAAATGTACAGATTGTTACAGTATCTACAGTCGAGAGTGCCGTAAGAACTTCAAGGACGGTGGTCAAGGCAACTATCCGCATGTCACTATAGATGCTACTGAAGAAGTCCGCAAATAAATTGGCGGAGTCCTAAACATTGTTGGCTTTCCGGTCAAGATACTGCATATCAAGCGGAGCTCCGTGATCATGCTTGCTGCTCTTGACGAAAGACCAAAACGAGGACGGATCGTGTTTGAGATTGGCTCCCAGACGTGTGATGTAGTTGTGAAATGCAGAGTTCCGCTGCACGTTATAGCAATTTTCCTCGTTCACCAGAGACAGCTTGTTTTCCGTCGACCGGTTCTGGAAGAAGCGCTTAAGGATTTTTCGAAGACGGTATCGATTTGACCCTAATTCTTTGTTCCACCAAGGGCACTTGTTGTGAGAGCGCCAAATTGACTTGACCTGAACTAATTCTGCAACTGCGCCGACTTCGTAGAAACGAGAAACAGCAGTGTTGAATGGGCAGTCCGATAGAAGAAACGTTCAGTTCACAGTAGCCAGATATTCATGCAACGCACCGTTTAAAGCCGTAACGAAAGACACCGACTTGTACTCCAGAGCATGAGGAAGTTAAATTCTATAAGAACAATTTTTTGATAATAAATGTAACTTCAAGTTACTCTATTTTGGTAGCAACAACGTGAAATTAGTATATTCTTCTGCATGTTTATAGCATGTACAAAATTTGAAAAAGGGATTCATTACCATACATGGTGCATTGAGAATGTAAGGGAACCAAATGAAAAGTACACATATGTATTTATAGACTTACCGATGGTCGAGGTAACCAAAAATAGGAAATATTTTCGAAAACTTGACGTTTGGGAAACAATCTTTTTGCGGAGCGTGGAATCACGGAGTGGAATTCCTCAACACTGATAAAGATGTTCGTTCTCACAAAATAAAAGAAGGGAAAGCTAGCTTTAGCCCAACTTCTGTCTGATGAATAAACAACAAAATTACCTATTTTTCCGTACGCCACCGTTCGTTTGTACGATATGAAAAACAAACGATTTCTATCAACGCGGGTGTCGAATTTTCCGGGTAACAGATATCAACCAATCTAAGTTGGGTTATCACACCAGCCACGGTTTCACTCGCGATCAGTATCAGCAGATGAAGACGCAACTCGCTAGCTATCATCCACTGAACACGTATTTCTCACCGGAGTGTTTCCAACGAGCGATGCTCTCGTCCTTTCAGATTCCAATGAGCTGTCTCACCATCGTTGAATTTCCTAGGTGGCCGAAGACACATCCTCGCACTTTTTCACTTCGAAACGGCTTTGTTACAATTTTCAAACTTTCTTCCAAATGAGTTGTATTCGTTCAATTGCAACTGCAATTTTCCACAGTAAAAGTTTACGCACTATCGAAACCTGGATCTCAATAATTGAAAAGAATAACAGCCTTCACACATCACGTTGGCAAAAACATTTTAACTGTTAAAATTCAATATAAATCTATTTGAAATTCTAGGAGGAAAAACGCAGCGGAAAAATCAACACGTCAGATTTTCAGCTCGGCTTACTTCGATCCACCCATCACCAATGTCACCAAAGAAATAAAAGCAAAAAAGAAACAAATTTATGAGAAAAGAGAAACGTAAATATTCACCCAACTTTTCGAATAAAGCAAAACGATTGAGAGGAAAGCTATGCTGCTGGGTCATCAAAGCTTTTTGCAAAAATGATTCTATTTTGAAATATTTCGCGGAGCTAGAATAAAAAACAATGCGTCTCTACTCTTTTGAGTTCAATTCCAGAAACGAAACTTCTCCAGTTTTGCTGAAAACGTGCTCCTAGCCATATCGGTACCACATTTCGTATAGAAACACTTTCACAAAATCGGACTTTCTATGAAATTATTACACCCTGGATTTTTTTTATCCATGATGAGCTACCCTATCTAAACAACAATCGCAAATTCACACCGATTTATAACAAACAATAAAAACGTGACAGCTCACGCAAAACACAACCTGATCGCCACCTGTTGGTGAGTATTGACCTAAAATAAGTGGTTTTCCTCAAAGAGTTTTTCACTGGACCCAATATTCAAAATCCAACTTTTCCTGTGTGTAACATAATGGGATTTTCCATTGATGTTGACAATTTGTGCCGGGTTTTCTTCACACCGTACTGGGTATGGGCCGTGGCGTTTTTATGTGTTGGGTGTTTGAGTTGGGTTCCAGCCCAAAATAAGCACGTCCCGGGCACAGCACGGTACATAGAAAACACTTTTTTATGGTTGCAGAACCACCTGGAAACATGAGACTCTTGCCAGGTGTGTCTCTCACATACGAAGAGTCTCCCGGCTAAGAGACACTCGTCGTCACCTATGCAGTTAGGCAACAAGTAAACAAATCCGTGAGAAAGAGGAAACGGAAACAATGACTCAATTTTTAATATAGCAAGATGGTTCAGCGGAAAGCCATTCTGCCGGGTCATCAAAGTTTCTGCAAAAAAGGTTATGTTCTGAAACATTCCGCAGAGCGAGACAGAAAAAACATGCGTTTCCATGGCAACGATGGAAAAATTTACATGGTGCAATGGGCAAGAAAATTTTAATATAATATAAAACATTTAATGGACGTCTACTTATCTTGAAGACGCTTCGTTGGTCCTCATCATGATTCTGAATTGAACGGAAATCCGACCGTACAAAGTCTACCAGGTCACTCAAAACTCAACCGTCCGCGGGCAGCGCTTGCTACGAAAAAAAAAAAAAAAAAAAACCCAATCCTACACCCAAAATAAAAGAGATTGTAATGCAATTTCGCATGATTTGGTTTCATTTCTCGTAATGGATCTTAACTTAGAGATAAAATGCAACATTGGTCATGGGCAAAAGAGCAACACATCAATTTGCTTAAAAAAATTCAATGTGTGCGTGGGGTTGTGCATTTGATTAGTAGTAGTAAATTCAATGGCTCACAAAAAAAAATCACAATCTGCAACTGAGATTCGAACCGTGCCGTCAGTGTGACGGCTCTTCATTTTAACCATCCAGACACCATTACAAGATAAGGTGATCGGAATAAAAGCCCTACAGTTGCTTCGACTGTCGAGGCACTCAACGTTACAACAATGAAGCAAATGTTAGTCGCACACACTTACATGGCTTCGTTTATTTCATAGAACGTATGGTGACTTGATGAGAGGGAGATGGGTGTGTGATGGCGAGTGAAAATAAAAAAAAAAGAACACTTGACAGCGGAAAAGCAACACTGGCAAATGGCGTAGCGGCGTTATGTGTCATTGTCTCACCCATATTGAGAAGTTGTTGACGGTTGAACAAAAACCCAACGGTTGTTGCGATTGTCGAGGCACTAAGCACACAGCGATAACCGTTTGCAATTGCATTTTTTGCTACAATTTCAACTTTTGGGTGTACAAATAGGCCCCAGTGTCGCCCGATCGAAGATTTCTTTGGATATTTGAGTTCGCTGGTGCACAAATACAACTGGAGAACCAAAGACTGTAAACAACTAATTAATAGATTCAAAAAATGCATAGGCCAAATCGACAAAGAAGCTGTACAACACTCCTGTTCATACATCAGGACAACGCTTCATCGAACAACTTACGATAGACCGTAAATGTTATTTAATTTTTTTTTAAATATAGAGGCGTGTCTGCTAGATAAATCAATCAGTGTTCCTTTCTATGATCAAATATTTTTGTTACGGCCCTTATAGAAAATTCTCATTTCTCGTTAAACCCCGTTGCAAAGATCATTGTTAGCTTATTTTAGGCTCAATTAGTTATGATGTATTTGTATTATTTCGCTTCTGGGATTGTGCAGTCATTTAAGCTTAAACTCAAGTTCGTTAAATTTTTCTAGAATTCTTCAACTTCAATTAACGTATTTGTATCTGAAGTATAGTGAAGCAAAGACTGCATAATACTTTGCTGTTATTATTCATTGTCATAATGTATAAATATCTTAGAAACAAAACACGTCGTCATGGAAACAGGCAACTATTCTTCCCCCTCCTTTAATATACGAAAACACATGAAAATTTCTAGTCGGTCTGAAGAAAACGACATTCAACGAACATTATCAAACTATTGAGGTTCTCGTGTCAGGCAACCCACCGGAAAACCGACACCACTGATGTAGTGCATATCGACGTATTCAAGTAGGTGAAAACATATGCCATTTATGCCGCACCAACCGATAGCTAAAACAAGTCACGACGACACGGAAGGATGCAATCGAAGGTCGACCTGGAAAAGACAGCTGTTTAATGTTCTGCGTTGGCGGAATTGTAAGGTTTCCCGCACTCTCGTGTAAGAAGGCAAGGCGAGGAAAATGCGCTCAAAGTGGATCGATTCAACGTGCGATTGTGTCTCTTGAGTGTCTATTTTGCGTCTTCTTTCCTGTGTGTTCTACCAACTTCCTTGAACTTTGAATTTATTAGCTTTTCGTGGGAAAATGGCATGTGCTTTGACACCGACCAGATGGGGATGGGGAGTGATTTATGAGCCTTCAATAGTGGTGATACGGTCTAGTCAGTAGGTCAGCTGTGGTAATTAATTTGTCAATCAATCTAACAGATCAAATTATGAAAAACTTTTTTTTGCTCACTAACTGCTTCAAAAAGCGTGAGAAGAATGGAATTTTCCGTTTTTTTAATTGAACTTGAACAGAATGTTTGAAAATATAGTATAAATCAAGTCTTTGACCAAATGAGGCATTATTAGCTCTCAATCATACCAAATTGGCATTCACATTATTGTAAACCTGACTGTTCGATGAATTTGGTTAGATCCTCAAATGATGTTTAATCTTTTGTTGTTGTTGAAAATAATCACAGCTTTTTTATTAGTTGAGCTAGACCACAATTTCAATTCACCACAGTGTACAAAGCGCATAAACTTATCAATTTTGATCTTTTCGGTTGGTTTTCAATTATTCTTCAGTACTTTAACGTCACTGTTTATGATATTACAACTACTCCAGAAGTAACAGTTCTAGGGGAACGGCAGCAGGAAAACCAGGGCAATTTTGTTCTCCTTTGATTGATGGAGCAGAATATTCATGATGAGTGATGAAAAGTAGAGCGCAGCTGTTTTTTGTTCTATTGCAACACCATCCTTTGAAATGTAGAAAATCATGTTAGCGACTGAAAGAAGCATGGTATTTCAAAGTGAACGGTCAATACATTTTAATTAAATTCTTTGCCTGAGCAATTTAACGATGGCGTGTAACATCACCGAAGAACTGCTTCAGGACGAACTCTAACAACCTGTTGCCATGGTAGTGAAATCAGTTCGAACAATGAGCATACCAAAATAAAGTATTCAACAGCAATTACTTTAGTGCTGCAATTCGTCAGAACTCAAAAGTATGTCGAGCAAGAAATTGTTACTGTCAATGTTACTGAATTCACAGGAAACAATTCTCGCTTGAACCTTTCTTCTGGTACAATCAATCATACATATCATGCATCTGGAAACAACCCAAGTAACACCAAGAAGATCTTCTTTGACAAGAACGTAAGCACTTTGAAGTAAAGATGTCATAAGGATGAAATACCTAACATGTCTAGTTTTGAAAAAGTTCGGGGATGGTTTTTCAAAACATATTCGATTAAAACGTGGTACCAGGACAGCAAACACATATCCGCTATATTTATGATCGATCAACTTAAATTTTAATTCTTTAAAATACATCCTCAAACAAAAACAAACATTAAAGTTTTTTTTAGCATATATGAAACTTGTTTTGAACACATGTTCATTCTTTAATTGTGTCAATTTGTGCATATCATTATTCTTCAACAAAGTGATAAACACATTTATATATAATTATCATTTGAAGTTCTATTGACAAATCAATCAATATTTTTAGCACTATGACAGATGTTTCAGACCGGACAAGCACACAGGAAGAATTCTCGCCTTCGCCTTTGTCATCAGCAAATGGCAGATTGCTAAAGAAAAAACAGTATCAAATGAAAATTCCTCAGTAATCACCAAATTTGAACAATCAGTTTCTCAATTCAGTAAAACCTACAGTGATTTGCTTGATTTTCCCTGACTTTTTTTAAAAAAAAAAGTCACTGCACATAAATTGCCTGTGCCCAGTTGTCCGCCATTGAAAACTTATCAATGATATTTTTATCGTCATCGTTTACCCAGTTTACTCAATAAATTTTTGACATCTTCATACTAATTACAAAAATGAATGCATTCTACTCTGTCTCTGGGTAGACTCAACATTCCTGACAAAAATCTGATGCGGAAGATAAAGCGAAATGGTCATTTCAGTAAAGAGCAAATAAAAAGTTATAAAGCCTGTCCACGTTAAATAACGGACACTCATCTGTCAGTGTATATTTTGAGTTATTTCACGGATCGCTGAAACGTTTCATTAATATGATAGCTGAAACTCTCCACTTCATTTCGTGGTACAACATGTTAGCTTTTTTGTGACATTCAGTAAAATGATAGAAAATCAAGTGGAAGTGGTCGAACGCATTTTGTACGAACGGCAGCAAAACCCGAATTTATCGGTACGCGATCTTGCTAAGAAACTAAAACTACCAAAAAGAAATTTGTTTTGTGTTTGCAAGTCATTCGACCAGCGCTTGACTGTGGTAAATCGAATAGTATGGTCCCAACAAATGGGCAAAAAGGTGGTAGCCATCATTAAGAAAATCCCACACATTTTGTGTGAAATGTAACTCGCAAAATTGGGAAGTCAAAATCATAAGTACAACAAATGAAGCAGAGGCAAGAACTGAAGGCGTATAAACTGAAAAATGTGCCCAACCGTGATGACAAGCAAAAATTTATTGCTAAAAGTCATGCTTAGGAGCTTTACACCAATTTTTTGCAAAAAATTTCTTGTATCATAATGGTTGACAGAACATACGTACTCGAAGACTATTAACAGCTCCCAGGTCTCGTTTTTAACATTGCAATGCAAAGAAACGCTATTGCCGAGCATATCTGGACAGAGAAGGTGTCCAAATTCCCGAAGAAGTATTTGATTTGGCAAGCAATAATTGTGGTAGAAAATCCAGAAGTTTCGTCTCTACTGGCACTATCAATAAGGATGGAAACAAAAAGAATGTCTGCAAAAGCGGTTGCTACCGTTTATCAAAAGCCACGACTCTTCAGCTCTGTTTTGGCCTGATTTGAACTCTTTTTACTATGCGAAATCCGTCCTGGAATGATACAAGGTACAAGAGGTCAAGTACGTACCAAAACAGCCAATTCACCATACTGTCCAGAACTTCAAGCAATAAAGAAGTACTGGGCTCTAGATAAGTGGAAACTCTTCGAACCTAAGAAGAAAACAAATGGTACCGGTGATTTCAAGCAAACCTGCTGGCGTACGGAACCTGATGACGGGTGTACCACAGAAAGCTCGAAAATTTTACAGAAAGAAGAATTAACATCTCAATCAACTGTTTCTCATGTAGATATAACTCTATTCTTGTGAAATAAGCAATCGGTTCTATTGAATTAAGTGTGTTTTATTTTTTCATTATGTTGGTGTCCGAAATTTAACGTGGGCAGGCTTTAGCGGTTAAACGTTTATCCCTTTGTCTCTATTCTTCCACAGTCAATACTAAGTGTGACCCTCGTTAACCTCCAACATTGCTTCCAGTCGACTCGGCATAATTTCGAAGTCTACCAACTCACCAGCGTAATTTTTGGAAAATTTCAACCGCTTCTTCTGGTTCTTCATGCACTTGGTCGACAAATATCTCTTAGGTCTCCTATCGAGTGATGTTGAACAATGACTTCCTTGTCCGGATCAGTTTTTCACTATTCCTTTGCTTAAAGGGTGTCCCACATCAAATTGCAACAAAGTACAAAATTACCCATTTGGTAGTTTCTCTTAAAATTTGAGTAGAAGTAGTTTAGAGTGTTTTTTTTTGTTATATTTTCATCGCTATTAGTTTTTCGAAAATTGAAAAAAAAAATGGCGACACCGGAAAAGCAACACCGCGAATTGATTTTGCGCAAGCACATGGAAAATCTTAAACTTTCTCATCCGGACATCGGAAAACAACTCGGAATCGTGCAGTCAACGGTGAGCCGTGTGATTAAACGGTGCTACAAAACTCTGAGCATTGAGTGGCAGGAAAAATGCGGTCAGAATGGATGTTCTCTTAGTGATCAGGATCACAATCGTTTCGTGAAGGCGTTTAAGCGGAATCCTAAAAAGTTGAATCCGTCCAAGTCCTTCGTTCTGAGAGCCAAGGACCGGGAGGGACTGCATTCGTACAAAATGCAGAAGGTTCGAAATCGTGACGAACGGGAAAATACGGTGAGTCAAGGGCCCGGAAACTGTACACCCAGATGATGACAAAGCCTCATTGTCTCATCATGGATGATGAGACTTTCGTCAAGGTGGATTTCCGGCAGCTTTCGGGGCTACTGTTCTTCACTGCTCAGCACAAGTTTGATGTTCCGGAGGAAGTAAGGAAGCAAAAACTTTTAAAGTTTGCCAAGAAATACATGATTTGGCAAGTAATCTGCTCATGTGGCAAACGAAGTGCGTCGTTCATGACTACCGGGACTGTAAACGGTGAGATCTAGTTCAAGGAGTGCCTACAGAAGCGTCTGCTTCCTATGTTGAAGCAATACGAGGGCCCTACGATCTTCTAAACTGGATCTAGCTTCGTGCCACTATTCAAATATTGTCCTGCAAGTCAACGGGGTCACTTTCGTACCCAAAGGCACGAGCCCCCCCAACGCAACGGAACTAAGGCCCATCAAAACATACTGGGCTTTTATGAAGCAGACACTACGGAGTGGTCCACTATAGTGGAGCAAAGCAAAAAGGAGATGGAGCTTCACGACCTTTTCCGGCAATTCCTGGCGATCGAAAAAGTGAGCATCAAGCAAAGTCCCAAATTGGAAGAAGATGAGCGAGTGCAAAAATCGTTCAAGAAAACACCCGTCGAATTAACGGTAGAATGAAGACCGCGCTACTCTGGCGATATGATGAACCTTGAACCTCCCAAACAGCTATCCTATGGCCACTCGCAGAATGGAAGCATCAGAGAGAAAGCTGTCAAAGGATTCATATCTAAACGAAAGGTGAGGGAACAGATTGTCGGATACCTTGAGAAAGGATATGCCCACCGCATAACCCCCGAGGAACTGGAATCTATGGAACCAGGTCGTGTGTGATACCTACCCTATGGGGTAGTAAAGAGATGGACCAAACAAGGAAAAGTAAGGCTGATCTACGATTCGGCAGCTCGAGTCGAAGGCGATGTTGAATGTTGAAATGACCGGATATGCTGGCGTGGCTGCGATCCAAAACTGGCCGCTATCATCAGTTCATCGGTTTCCGAGTGGGAGGGATTCTGTCGACGACTACCGTGGATGAATGGCACAAAGTCCCGACCAAGGTTAAGATAGCAGACCAAGCGACGAAATGGGGAGGTGGTCTCACCTTCAATCCAGAAGCCTGCTGGTACACTGGACCGAGCTTTCTGAGTAAAACAGTTGAAACCTGGCATACAGAGACAACAGTGTACTACGGAGGTGGATCTCCGTAAAGTCTCTCTTCATCACTTGACCATGGCACAGCCATTTAATTTACTAATTTAGTATACGTGGAACGGTTCTCCAGATGGTTGAGGTTCCCCCGTTTAGCTGGCTACGTCGTCAGAGCTATCCGAAGATTCCAGGGAATCAAGTCGGAGGGTATCTTGACGCAAGAAGAGATGAAAGAGGCGGAAATCCTGATTTGATGACAGACTCAGATGCAGGAATATGCAGACGAGCATGCAACGCTCTCCTACAACAAAGAAAACCCTGAAGTTGAAATGAAGCGAGATCAATAGATCGAGTGCTGAACAGGAAGTCTCCGATGCTCGACAAAGATGGAGTTCTTCGGATGAATAGCCGAATCGTGGCTGCACCAATAGTAACTTAACACGCAAGGTTTCCAATTTTCCTCCCCAAAGGTCAGCGAGTGACGAAATTGCTTGTAGGAAGTTATCACGTTCGTTATCTCAATGGTTATTACGAAACAGTGGTCAACGAGCTTAGACCGCGGTTCAGGATTCCACAACTACACGCGGTAACCAGCAAACACAAAATCGTATATGATAGCAGATATAAGTACAAAGTGGAGGCGCTATACGTAAATGCGACCATTTGACTGCATGAAAAATGTACGTATATCGCCTCCACTTTGCACTCTTATTCGCTATTATATTCGATCCTGTGTTTGCTGGGTAGTTGCAAAGGTGGCTAACAATGCCAACACGGTCGAACCCAAAAGTCGGAACCACGGTCATGGGCCCACTTCCAACAATTCGGCTATTCGTAAGGGTATTCACACACACTGGCGTGGACTATTTCGGCCCCGTTTTCGTCAAGCAAGCTCGTAGCTTAGTCAAATATTGGGTAGCGCTCATGGCGTGCCTGTCAATCAGAGCAGTGTACCTCTAGGGTGTTCACAACTTGTCCACCCAGTCATGTGTAATGGCCATCAGAAGATTTGTGGCACGCAGAGGATCACCTGCTGCGTTTTGTTCCGACAACTTGACCAATTTCTTTGGACAAAACAACATGCTAGTGCTACCTGTTGTTCCAAGTAATGTTGGAAGTAATAGCTGTTGTTCCAAGTAATGTACAATCACTGTGCAATAACATTCACTAATTCGGTAACGAAGTGGATGTTCAATCCACCATTGGCACCCCACATGGGAGGCCCATGGGAGTGCATGGTAAGATCTGTGGAGACAGCCATGGCGGTGATCGCAGACCATCCACACCATCCGACGAAGTCCTGGAGACCATAGTTGCTCGAAGCTGAATCGGTTATCAATTCGAGACCACTTACGTACATTCCGTTAGATCACGAAGAACAGGAAGCACTTACGCCGAACCGCTTCCTGCTATTCGGAAAGAAAGGCATTCGCCAACCTCTTCGTACATGGCAAACGATGTTACTATTTCTAGGGATAGATGGAAAGTGGCGCAGCACCAGGTTGATACGTTTTGAAGTCGTTGGATCCGGGATTATCTGCCAACGTTGGCACGACGCACCATATAGTTCCAGTCGATGTTCTGTCGCGACGATTGATGATACAACCGGATCTACACTCTGTAGACCGGGATCCACCGGTTTTCGTTGGTAGCTGACGTCCTCGCTACTCGGTAGTGATCCTTACTGTTGCCGTACGTCGCGATCCTATGATCCCGTACTGTTGTATGATCCTTACTGTTGCCGTACGTCATCGTCGCTCGTCGATACGATGTTTGCTGTTTCGTATGGACTGGCACTACGACACTCTGTAACGAAGCTGCCGGGTTGATGGTTTCAGATCGTCGTTCCCCAGATTGAGCTTAGAAGGTGCGCTCACCTACTTGACCGTTGGTACGACTCACTGCGCCAATCCATCGGCCAGTGTTCTCTCGGACGATCCTGGAGCTAACTCCACTCTTGGCATTCAGCCTCTCCTATTCTTCGCGCAAATCCTCTTCCAGTACATCTCGAAACGCTGCTTTTCGAAATCTGTTTGCACTTCGCGACGGAGTCGTTGAAACTTTTCGGCTTTATCCAACCTTTTTTAGGCGGCTCTTTCTCTCGGATTCCAACTGCTGCATCTTTAGAGCTAGTCTTGGTGCGCTCATGCTACTGCGCGATGCCGTTCCGGAATGCCTGCTCGAACGGTGTGATGAAACCGTAACAACTTCTTCTTCCTCTATGCACCTCCTACTCCGATTTGCATAGGCAATCGAGTCCATTACTCCGGATTACAAGAGAAGTGTTCATACCGGTCACACTTGTTGCACTGGACCAGGTTATCGTCACTGTCCCGCTGATCGCATGATACACAATTGCTGTTCGGATTCATTTTCGTGGAACTTTTTCGAGGTGATTCTAACCGCAAACAAACCACTGAAGTTTTGTTT